>LQNS02007216.1:11476107-11491465 GCA_001587735.2 Parhyale hawaiensis
ATTTAGGTGTGACGTTAGAAGATGTGACGTAAGAAGATGAACGGGGAAGACATAATCAGAGAACAACAGTGATAATATACAATCACATGATGCATGTATAATTAATTTGGGCTAAATAAAAGGTCTTAACATTATAGATGAAGACGTAAGCACAGTAGATAGAAGGTTAAGCATGATAGAGGTCACAAACATAGCTGAGGTATGTAATATCGAACAATTATTGGTAAATAGCGGTAAAGGGTTAATTAATAAAGGGATAAGGAGTAGGATATGCAACTGACCTCCGGAAGTTTGCAATAAGGTCAGCGGGAGGGGTGGGGTAGCGCGCGGGGGCGGCGGGGGCCCAGAGGTCAAAGGTCATGAGCGAAGGACTCATGGCTCTATACACTACTGCGGGAAGAAATTGTTAAGCTTGGGTCATCAGGAATGACTCTTTCGACCATATCAAGAGAGGTAAACCGATCCAATAGCGTTGTTTCTCGTGCTTTGAAGCTCTATGATGAAAAGAAACAGCTGGAATCACCGGTATCTGGAGGCCGCCCTCAAAAAACCATCGTACGAGTTGATAGGATTATGAAACGCTATGCCCAGAAGGATCCTTTCGAAACTGCAGCGGGAGTTTCTAGAATGCTGAAGGTCAATAACAACATAGAAGTGTCTCGCTATACAGTTTCTCGTCGCCTCAATGCATATGGGTTATAGGGACGCAGTCCTGCCACTAAACCACTCATCAGTAAGAAGAATGAGAAAGCAAGACTTGAATATGCGGAAAGGCCCATCGTTTGGAGAGATGAAGACTGGGAAAGAGTGCATTTCTGCGACGAGAGTAAATTTCATTTGGTTGGATCTGATGGCAGACGGTATGTTAGACGTGCAACAGGTGACAAGCTGAATCCGAAATGCGTCATAACATCTGTAAAGCATGGGGGAGGTAGCGTAATGGTGTGGGGCATGTTTTCATCTGAAGGAGTTGGACCGTTGGTGGCCATTAAAGAAACTGTTAATGCTAATGTGTATCTCAGTCTTGTGCAGCAATATGTTATCCCATCTCTACGATCATCANAATGCCCCGTGTCATATTGCAAAGAAAGTGAAGGAATATTTTGCGGAAGAGAATATCGAAGTCATGAAGTGGCCTGCCCAAAGCCCGGACCTTAATCCTATTGAAAATTTATGGAAAATTATACGTGACAATGTAAGAGAACGACAACCTTCAACAGTAAAGGATCTGCGGACTAAAATTGAAGAGGAATGAAAAAAAAAATAAAAAATAACTCCAGAGTTTTGTAAGAAACTTGTGATGTCGTGTAATCGTCGCTGTGCTAAAGTTATTGGTAGTACTCCATACTAATTGTTCTAAACACAAAATTGACCATTGTTCCATGTTATTTTTTTCTAAAATTGTATTTAGAGAAGATCGTTCTCTTATTTTATTGGCAATAACAGCATGGAGACGATTGTTATAGCTGGAAATTATTTTTTCACATTCACTTGATGGTATTTTTTCCATTTCCTTTCATGCAGATAACCTTTAATTCAGCAAGGTTTTTGGGACACGGTTTTTTTGTTGACACCAGATTTAAAAAGACGCCACAAATTTTCTATTGGATTAAGATCCGGTGATTGGCTAGGCCATGGAAGAACATTTATTTTCTTCCTTTGAAACCATTCTGTCGTTAAATTTGCAGTATGCTTGGGGTCGTTGTCTTGTTGAAAGGTCCACCTGCGACTGAAATTATACAGTTAGTTTATAAAATATAAATAGTTAGCATTAAGCAAGACTCTGCATGGACCATCTAGGATCCTAGGTACTCCACTGTTAATGGTAAATAAACGTTTCTTCACGTTTGTAATATCTACCATTGGATTTAAAGCTTAATACCAACAACTCACAATAAATAAAAAAAATTGATATTTTGTAAAGTGATTCTTCGAAGAGGCAGTTAAGCTCTAAATTTCCACTCCGATTCCTGGAACAAGTTGGCTTCTGACTCTGACTCCGACACCCCCTCAAATCCTTCGGGTCCACAACCCTGGTAAGACAAGAACTCTGACAAGTTCAGCAACAATATTTATTCATGATGTTGGGAAGCAGCTCAGCATGCCGTCTGCTTTGGTAGTTAATTAACAAATTACGAATTTGAAAATCATTCCCAATATCAAAAAAGAAATCAATCTACGGATTAAATTTGGCTACAAGTTCCTACAACACTTGAAGAGCTGGGTACCTGTCGAGGGAACTGTAACGAAACTACATTTCTACTGTACATACTGTTACTTTGTTATCCCCAAATACATTTCGTCATCTCAAAAAACACCGTTCAGAAATAGGCTCACTAATTTGTCAAATAAATAACCGGATAACATAGAAAGTAAAGAATGAACGCAAAACTTAGATTTGCAGGGAAAATCTAGGTATGGAGATAATAAACTGATAGCTTTATGGAGAAGCGTATGAACTACTTTGAGCTCGTAGCGAGCAGGACAAATGCTGAAAAACTGCAGCTTAACCCACTAAGGGTTCGCTTACGGTACACACTGGATGTAAAGTTTTGTTTTGTGCAGTTAATGCATAAGTCCAGAGAAGTTAGCCTACTCTTTCGTTCACATTTCTTAGTAAAACACTCTAGATTTTGTCCCGGGAAATATTGATGATACTTAAAAATAACGGAGCATGAGATCGATCTTCAAAAACTACAGATGTAACGTCCAAGTAGTGTTACTGAAATACAATTTTAAACTATCGTCGAGATACCTTTCAAAGTTGGAACTAGCGGATTTTTCTTCGACAACCATTCTATTTGCTGATACGATTATTGGTTAAAAGAGAAGTAAATTTTTGTTGCAGGTAGTTTTAAGTTTCGCATAAAAAATTTGTCCTATGAAACCCGTGAAGCAATTGACGAGAATAAAATACTTACCACTCGACGTACAGAGCGTTTCGTAAACAAGGATATCCGTGTACTGGGATTCTACATCGAAGCTAACCGTGAAATAATAATTGGGGCTGTTAGGGAGTTCTGCGATGTTACAAAAAACGAATATGAATTTTTGACTGTGTAATGGTTGATAAAAAGTTATAAATCTTCGGGATGAAAAATTTACCGAATTTTAACCTTGATGTTCATAGAGCTGCTAAACTGGATCGTAACGGGATGTTATTCTTCTGAATTTTGGCCAGACCGTACACGACTCATGGGATGGAGCCAGAAACAAACAAATCCTTATCAATTTCCTCCAAAAATTTTCCCAGCTGTTTGATTTTGCTTAAAAATCTGTTAGTCTTTTCCTCCAGACTTACTACAATAGCTAATGGAACCGTTTGTGGTAACAGCTGAAATCTAGTGAAATCTAAGACGACACCTTACGTCTTTTGTACCTAGTCAGTCCTATTCAATATTACTACTCCTTTGCCTGTGCCCGTGAACAAACCACTATATTCTTGTCCCCACTTGAAGTTTTTAATATATTGATGTCACTTTTATTAAAGACGGGAGAAAATATTTTGGTTGTACTTAACTCCTAAAATACTGCACATGCACTAATTTAGCAATCAGAGTATAATCTCCATTCTCAACAATAGTGCAGTTTTTCAGTGCCCTAAGGAATTTTTGCGAGATACTTGTAATAATTCAGTTTTCTCAATATTTTTGAAATATTTATTATAATTTAGTTCCTGTAGCGAAAGGTGACAAAAACAATGATCATATTAACACACCCATGATAGAAAGTTGTTTCGGTTAGATATCGAATCAAAACTTACTCCTTGTGACGTCAAGAAAGTGATCTTTAATTCTTTCGCTTGCAGTCTATCAGTTTGAGAAATATTCTTGTTTTTAATTGGACTGTATTTCCATTTACCAATGAGAAATTGAATTATTTTATCATGATTTTGTGAACTTGCTGGCCAAATTTTATATCAATGTTAATTTTATATTTGCTTTTAGGAGAGGTTTCAAAATTAGTATTTTTTTAACTACAAAGCTAGGCTGTTTTACGAGTTGCTTGCAAAACTCGTGTACTTGTGGAACTTGCCAAAGTTCTTACATGCACAGTAAACATTCGAAAATAGTCTAAGATTAGGCTTCACCAACACATTGGACTTTCCTTCAGTACGAACCTTCCCCATTCAGTTTTGCTACGTTCATCTCCCAGACTCCACTTCAAGCAGACCAACCATCTATATTCCTTAAATCACTTTGAAGTAGTATCGTCATCAACCTATTTCTATGTCAGAATTTAAAATTCTTATATATAGGAAAACATAGGCCCCTTCTTACACCGTCCAGACATGCGTGACACTATGTATACACAGGCTGATATATGTTCCTGTATACTTTGATTCTTTTCTTCACTTCCTTCTGCTTTCTCTCTTTGTTTTTTTTTTTTTTTGTCTGTTCTGTACCATTACAGCAGCCATTATGGTTTTTCTACTAAAAAGATTTAAAGCTAATTCTAACTAATCTGGGTTGTTGATTTCAATTGTGAGTCAGTTTTTCTGTATCACACCACATTTCTGAGGTGTACCTATTTTGAGTTATTCTTGGAAACTGCTCATTTGCTCGCATGATCGAAGGTTTTGGCATAAAAAATTTTCCTACTATATGTTCCTTTATTCTATGTCTAATTATTATTACTTATATAAAGATTCATGTACATTTAACATTGCACAGAAACAAAATGCAAATATAAGTGTAAAATGGCATGCCTTTAAGCTTGCATTTCTTAGCTGATCTCTGATGTTCTGCTGCTGGGTTGACTCTCATCAAGTCCCAGCAATATTACGCCATCATGTTCAAGTCCCATCGGCCTTGATAAGGTTCTTCCATTGCTTTAATACGTTGATGAAAGCGCTCCCCTTGTTCTGCACTCAAACTTCCTAGGTTTGCCGGAAACTTGTTCAAGTGACGATGTAAATAGTGAATCTTGATGCACATTTTGCAACTAAGATCTCTCAGGCTCACGAGTAGTTCTTCCACATATTTCCATGCTCGTTTGTTGTCTTGTTCCCTAGAATATCCTGCATGAACACATGCAGGAACATGAACACATGAACACATTCAGAGGTTAAGCCGTTACGATTAGCATGTCGGCTATAAACCTCTCATATCCTCAAGCTACATTCCTATATCAGTCCTGTAAATAACCATTCCCGCACCCCTGACACAAAGGTACACTGGTACAGGTCTGTGTAGAAGGGCAATCCTATCATGAAACTCATGAAAATAGAGTAAACCTATAGCAAGAAAAAGTGATGTGAAGCAGCCAATCTGAAAGCAGATTCAGATTCAGCACCCTAATATTAGTTTAAACAATTTCTTAAAGTCTATGCAAAAAAAAAAAAAAAAAAATCTGCAGACCAGTGTTATTATAGCAACCTAAAAATCTTGCAATCTTTTACTCGGAGTGTAACTTTAATGCTTTTGCACTATGACTTCTCTTTTATATCATCTTTCCAGGCGTATTCACTGATAATGACGTTTCAAGTTGAAAGCGGCTTGTTTGAGTGCCAATAATAGATTTTTTTTATCACTGCCCTTGTGTTTCTTTCTTATTTTGAAGATTGAGTTTTCAACCAACCGTCCTATATCTGAATGAGATATTGCATGTATTATGGAAAGCACATGAGATATTACATGAAGGGAAGCACATGAGGTATTGCATCAAGGGAAGCACGTAAAATGTTACGTTAAGTGAAATACGTGAAATAGTATAATAAGAGAAACATGCGAGATATTACAATAAAGGAGGCGCATGAGATGTTACAATAAGAGACGCAGATGAGATATAATATTAAGAGAAGCACATGAGATATTACATTAGGAGAAGATCATGAGATATTACGTTAGGAGAAGCACATGAGATATTACATTAGGAGAATCACAAGAGATATTACATTAAGAGATGCAGACGACCACGAAATTGATGTATGGTCTGCGTAGCGGCACTCCCGCCGCCTAATGGCAACACCGGCAGCCGCTGCTCATTGCCATACGAAGCGCTAATGCATAGCAATGACGGTGCAGTGATTGCTAGTGTATTCATGAGCCCTTTAGGACCTCCTGTCACTTATTTAATTAGTTGACATAATTACGCTTTCGGAAAGAGATAACGCAGTGTATCGGGCGGTAACACAGTCTAATGCTGATGATCTTAATTCTGCAGCAAAGTACTAACTGTTAGTTTCCTGGGACGATAGTATCAAGGTCCTAGGATAAAAAAAAAACGTTCATTTCTAGAACTAACAGCATTGTTTGAAACGCCGGTTTGGAAGCGCACTCGCCACCATTACAGTGAGGTTATGTAACGCCCCATGGCGCTGTACGCCACTGATCTCTACAGGAGCAATGCGCCGTAATGAGGTTGGATAAATTATTTTAGTATTTGTCAATCTTATTACGTACTTGCATTCTGTTACACACATCGTCGCATTTGTGCTTGCTGTACTGCGAAACCAGCCGGAAACCCAACAGCGAGTTATCTCCACAGTGCGCGTAACACCTTACAGCTGTTACTTTATCTGGCGCCTTTGGTAGGTGTAAGTCCAAAAGTTCTTATCGTACTGGACTGTAACTTTAATATTAATAGGAATTCATATACATACGACGTAGCATTTTGTTGACCAGCCTCACCCTTTGCACAATGCAGACCCAGCCTAACAAAGCAATAATCATCAATATTGGAACATCTGTTTGTCGTAAATTTCTTACACGTCCTGTAAATTTTAATTTATGTTGCTGACTAACAGAAAAACTGACTGGCGCAGCAACAATATAATATCCTTGGCGGAGGTAGTACGTATTGCACAGTTTTTTGTTCCCGTTTTTGCTTTGTTGGATGGAATATTGATTAATTGGTTACTTTATTTTTACTCGTAGCAGTTTTATATTAAAACTAAAGTGAACGCGCTGTCAAAAATGACAGCAAAGAATTTGTGATGACCCGTCTTCGTTGATCATAATTTTCTTATTAACTTCCTTATCTAGGGTGTAACGCAACTGGCAACTTGAATTAGGGAACCTTACAAATAAGCTGCGAGGCTGAACAACACTAAGCTTTCCTTCGGTAATACACTGAAAGGCAATGTTTGCTTGCCCGCATTTGATATTGCTCCTAATACATACTGAGCTCTGTATCCAGGATACTCGAGGAATGTCATAAACTCAAATTTTTTCTGCTGAAAAGTTGTTCTGTTAAAAGAAGAACCCAAAATGGAGAATAAGAGTATCACTGTAAACTAAGGGCAGCCAAACTTTGAATGAAGGACACCTCAGAAGAGAGTACAAATCACGATGCAAGAAATTGCTTAGAGAAGCTGTACATATGTATTTACATTGAGTGACATTCAACGTCGTCAAAGAAAGATCGGAATCAGATATACTAGCGGGACCCGTGGAAATTCCACGGTTTGTTAATGTTCTCGCTTTATAAAACGTAACAAACCTAAGCTAGGCTATTATAACTCATTTAAATTTGGCTTAATGCAGCTCATCTAACCACACCTACCCATAAATAACACCCGTCACTTAATCCTGACGAAGTGCACGCAAGAAAATTTCTCCCTACCCTTCCAATTACGCTGCCAGGGATGCAACTGAGACTTCACTAAACTATTGTGTTCAAAACTGCTTAAACTCCATTCCTCCGCGGCAGCTATTCCGCTACAGCGAGAGCTCGTTGCTCAGTTTTGAATCTCTCTCGTAATTGCTATTAAGTTTTAATTCCCATTGGTTCCTATTTGGAATCGGTATGTGTTTATAAATTAAGCCGTTATCACGCGCACAGAAACATCTGTTCTAAGAGCGTTAAACGTTGCCGTGTTTCGACTCGTATGAAGCGGGTTTAACGTGGCCCGTCCCCTCAGCGGGCATAGGATGGGCCATAGGCCATAAGGTTAGGTTAGTTAGATTCGCCCATCTTATGTCATGGGGCTTGGCAACCCCAGGGGGCTTGTGTAGGTTATCTTAGCTATTAGCTAAGCCTTCGGGACGTCAGTCTTTCGCACCCACTTTGCTTCATTCCATTTACATACTCCTACTTGCTCATGCTTTATTCTGTTTTTCCTCTTTTTTCCTGAATTGCTCTTCCTGTTAGGATGTTTTGGGGTGTATGTACGTGTTCGGGTTAACTTTACGTTAAAAACAAGTTTATTTATTAATACAAGTGTTATATATATAAATGAGTTACACGTGAAGAGTAAATAAGCGTTGATATAAATTTTGGACACTAATGATTNCAAAAATCATTGACAATTTAAAATGCGCCCTAGTCGGCGCACGAGCCTGTGGTTAAACACAGGAATAGTTCGGCGCGATATAGGCAGTGTGCCACTGAAGCGCTAGTAAAAACTTCTTCTACTACTACTACTACCTTCAACGTGGTCAAAGAAAGATCGGAATCAGATATACTAGCGGGACCCGTGGAAATTCCACGGTTTGTTAATGTTCTCACTTTATAAAACGTAGCAAACTTAAGCTAGGCTATTATAACTCATTTAAATTTGGCCTAATGCAGCTCATCTAACCTAACCTACCCCGTAAATAACACCCGTCACTTAATCCTGACGAAGTGCACGCAAGAAAATTTCTCCCTACCCTTCCAATTACGCTGCCAGAGATGCAACTGAGACTTGACTAAACTATTGTGTTCAAAGCTGCTTAAACTCCATGCCTCCGCGGCAGCTATTCCGCTACAGCGAGGGCTCGTTGCTCAGGTTTGAATCTCTCTGGTAATTGCTATTAAGTTTTAATTCCCATTGGTTCCTATTTAGAATCGGTATGTGTTTATAAATTAAGCCGTTATCACGCGCTCAGAAACATCTGTTCTAAGAACGTGAAACGTTGCCGTGTTTCGACTCGTATGAAGCGGGCTTAACGTGGCCCGTCCCCTCAGGGGGCATAGGATGGGCCATAGGCCATAGGGTTAGGTTAGTTAGATTCGCCCATCTTATGTTTTGGGGCTTGGCAACCCCAGGGGGGTCGTGTAGGTTATCTTAGCTATTAGCTAGGCCTTCGGGACGTCTGTCTTTTGTACCCACTTTGCTTCATTCCATTTACATACTCCTACTTGCTCATGCTTTATTCTGTTTTTCCTCTTTTTTCCTGACTTGCTATTCCCATGTGCGTTGATCTTGTGTGGGAACACCCTCGTGCATGGCTTCCTCGTTTTTATCGAAATACTGTATGTCTCTTGTTCTTTCCTCTGTGACATCGTTCCGCTCGGAAACGGAGGCTTAAACTTTCTGACTAAAAATTAACAGCCCGTGTATGCCAAGTCGTAGCTCGTCTACCCTATGTCGCCCTACATAGCCTATCTACAGTAGACGCTAAGATTACACCGTTGGATCTCGCAGATGTTTTCCATAAACGTTTTCGCCTTTGTGTTTCATGAAATAGACATAAATAGACGACATAAAAACAAAATAGTGTAGTCTCACTCGTCGAAAATACTTTTCTCTTTGCTTTTTTTATGTGTACCTATAAGCTCTATAGCGTGACCAGTGGCTGCTCTATAACCCACAAAGTTTTTGCTAGATTTTATGCGATAGCTTCACCACAATATATGTACGCCAAACTAAGCCCCTCTTATTTCTTTAACCATCATACTTTCACTTTAAAAATTTTTTAGAATGAAGCAGCCTTCGAATTTTCTCATATTTGGATTGTCATGCATTACAAGCAAAGTGAACAGTCTATGATTTGGGAATACGTATGTATTATACCTGCATGTAAAATAAACATATATATATATATATTTAGCAAAGTCGTATCATATACGGTACAGGGTATTTTTTTTTATGTGGACAAATTTCAATCATAGGTAGAAAAATCCAAACTTGATCGATTTTCATGAATGATAAAATGCCCACAACTCCTTAGTTTTCTAGTTATAATGACTTGAAGAAATTTGAAGAATTAAGTAGGATACTCCGTGCGCGCCAATGTTAGCGCTAATTTTGATAGTTCAGCTCATTTCCGCCCCCACCAAAGCAGTTTACATTATTTTTACCTAAAAAACAGTAAATATTTCACGGTTAGGGAAAGCATTTGCAGTTTCAAACATAGCATTTAACGTAATCACACAACTGTATAGCGGATACTATATCGTCAGAGTTTACATCCGTGTCATTAAAAAAAATGCAAGGGTTACTGCCACCAGATTTTGGACCTTGTGTACAATATTCAGAGTGGTTCATGCAGCAGCGAACAAGGGATCCTAACTTCTCCAACCCGATTCTTTTCACAGAGTAAACTTTTTTTACTCGTGATGTTTTTTTAACATTCATAATAATCATTGGGCTCAAGCTTAATAATCCTCATGTCATTCGCCCAAATAATCATCAACATCGATTCAGTGTAAACGCATGGGCAGGAATGTAGTCGGAAAACGTGCTGAACGATCACATTTTTCGCACGTAATATCCTGCTTAAGGCTTTTAATTTCTTTAAGTCATTTTAACTCGAAAACTGGGAAGTTTTGAACATTTTATCATTCATGAAAATCGATTTATTTTCAGTCTTTCTTCCTATGGTTGAAGTTTGTCTGCATAAAAAACATCCTATATATAGAGTTTCTCGTCCCGTCAACACCTGGTAGTATCCAGACAGATAGCTCGTCCGTCCACCCCTGTGTTTCAATAGAATAAAAACAAAGAGTCGAGCCAGGACTCGATCTGGAGACCTTGAGATTGCCAGCTGCCACTCTAACCACTAAGTCACTGCAGCTAAAAGCAACGCAAGCACTCGAGGTGCTGGTGGTCTAAAACTATATAAAACTTTCAATTACTGATATGCATTAAAAATAATTCATCGGTAGAGCAGATCCAGAGATCTGTCGGTTCATGAGGCGAGTTTTGAGTTATCAAGAGTGCCTTAGCAACAGTCAGTCTCGTATAACCAATAGTGCATCTCAGGATAGTGTTTTCATCCAAGATTCGTCTATTCAAGCCTTGACTAGACGGATTCTGGACGCTGTGGTCATGTTCGGTGTAAGTGTTGCTCTAGGGCTCCTCCGGCCAAGTGTAGAGTTCAAATACCCACTCAAGGTAGTGGTTGTCATGCCTATGTAGTTTAAATTATTCAGAGTTTACCGTCATCGCGACACGAAAATTTGCAGACTATATTAGTGGCATGAAGGTTGGTCATTCGTTGGTACAATCGTTATTACTGATCAAAGGTAAAGGTAAAGCCAACTTTGACCGCACCCTCAACGGGGAAACCCATACACACGGGTTTGTGCTATGGATATAGGCCCACTGGCCCCAAAGGAGCAAGTGCGATTGCAGTCGACCACGGGTCATCAAGAACTATGGCGCCAACTTGACAGAAGATTTGAATGACCCGTGACCCCCCACCTCCTCATCTCTGAGGAGGTAAGTTCCATAACGGCGCAGTGCATGCATACAACTGCCGAGTCAGCATACCTAGACCAGCAAAGAGCTCGCGTGCCTGGATTGGCTTTCATTCATTCTACGATAGAAAATTCAGAGAATCATCAGATTGTCGTCGTCTTTGCATGTGATGTTGTGTGATCCGGTATGATATTTTGATATGTTCTTCGTTAGTGTGACGCAATTCACTCACTTCGTTTTCATAATAAGCAAAATAAATTTTGACACGTTGTGATGCGTTGGGGAGACGATCATTGAAAGTATTTCGTAATTTCTTGTGGCCATTGTTTACTACAGTACGATATCTTTGATTATGCAAATGCAATTTTTTTTTACTTATTTTTCAAGATAAGCGTCAAACATTTAAAATGTTAATAGTAAGCTAGTGCACAGGTATGTTCTAACTATAAAAACAATTAGAGAAAAATAAAACAGAACAATTTCCCACGTTTTGGCAACATTTGCTGCAACATCACTCTCTAGTCAACATGGGCAAGAAAAGCGGTCTAACAAGTGAAGAAAAGACCAAAGTGACCTTGTTATTGGCTTCTGGTAAGACAACAGTCGAAGTTTTCAAGGAATTACAGCGTGATCACCGAACAATTAAGGCTTATGAAATTGAAGGTAAGGTCAACTGGGAAACTCCTGATAGAGCTTATACGAGGAAAGTGACTGCTTGGATTATCGAAATTTCAAGGATTCTATGGCTAGAAAACAACTTTCTACAAGTAAGTCGATATTCAAAGACGCTGGAGCCCCAATACTAAGCAGAAAAACAAGATGTGAGGTCCTGAAGAAGCTAGAGAAAGTGAAAAAGGCAATTAAACGATCACTTCTTTCAAAAACTTATAAATAAAGAAAATAGGGTCAAATGGGCTGAAGAGAACTTGAAAACTGATTTCACCAATGTCATATTTACTGACGAATGCAGAGCCACTCATGATGGTCCAGATGGATGGGCGTCTGGATGGGTTCTCTATGACCTACCTTAACAGACACAGCTTAAGCGTCAAGAAGTTGGTGGTGTAATGTTTTGAGCCGGAATAGTAGGTGACATTATTATTGGTCCATTTGAAGTGGTAGAAAGAGTTAAACTGAATGCAGAAAGGTACTACCAGTTTCTTGAAGTCAACTTGATTCCATGGCTTAATGACCAGACCATCGCAAGCAGATTCAAATTGGTATTTCAGTACGATAACGCTCCCTCACACCGAGCGCAGTACACTGCTAACTGGCTTGCGGATGGAGGATTTAAATCAAAAACGATTATGACCTGGCCAGTGAATAGGCCGATTTAAATCCCATTGAGAACCTTTGGGCAATGGTCAAATGGAAGGTCTATGAAGGTGATCGGTAGTTTTTGAGCAAAGCAGATTCGATTCCACTATCTGAAATATCGAACCTGTTGATAATCGCCTAATAAAAATCATGAAAAATGGAGGTTACCATTTTCAAAATTAACTTGTTTTATTTACCACTACTGAACACTTAAATCAGTGTTATTGAATGGTTTTGGTTATAATTTCTTGATTTTGGACGCTTAATGAAAATTGTCCTGTTCACTTGTATTTATTTCCTCTTTATGACGTTTTAATGAACTTGTTGCATAATCTGAGGTAACAGTAAAAAACTCGTAAATAAGCAAATTGCATGATAAACTTAGGAAATGACTAAATATTTATTTTACAAGTGCTGTTTATCTTTGCAACATAGCCATACATTTAGTTAATACTGATATTTCAATGTGAGACACTTATCTTGAAAAATGAAGTAAAAAAATTGTATTTGCATAATCAAAGGTAACACACTGTATTTGTTTAAAATTCCTAAGTCGCATCTTTGCTTTTCTGGAGAAAAATTTTTTTTCTACGGTAGGAGCGGAAGTTGCGTGCTGCACAGTTGTGTTCAGGGTCCCGGGAGCGATCCCCTGGCCAGGGGACTGATCTATTGCCAAGGTGCTTGGCGCTGAATCAGCAAATTTGCTCAGTCTGCATGGCTATGGTATGGGTACTTACATTAGGGTAGGGGGTGGCGGGTCATTAAACCTTCCGTTTCGGTGCCATAGTTCTTAGCCACCCGCCGTCGACTACAGCTGTACTTACTCCTCTGGAAACAGTTGGCCTATGTTTGCCGCACGAACCAGTGCGTATGGGCTTCCCATTTGAGGGTGCAGTCAAAGATGACTGTACCTTTTACCAGGATCAGAGATGAAGTCGTGGAAAGTGACTTTGATAATGATGATTGAGACATATATTTATTATTTTGTGTTTACTATTCTATATGTAAACGAGATTTTCATAGATGTTCGAGCATCATAGGCATTATATCAGGTTTCTTTGAATACTGATTGATTATGTTATTATTATTTTTGGAACGCTGGCCAATGTACTCCATACGATAATTCACTTCTGCCAATGTAGGGTTTACACTTATAAGCATATTGTAATACAGTTGCTTAAGAGATTTGTTCTTCAATGTTTGTCTATTAAAAAATGGGTTTGAAACTAGTTTTGAGAAGCAGACGGCAGAATTGATTATTTAGCAAATTTAGGTAACGCTTCTACGATTCAAAGCCTGCCGAGGCTGTAAATTACCAGCGACACTGTATGCTGGTGCTAAAGTCATCGTTCCCTTCGCCAAGCAGATTATGTTTTCATTAGGTTTGTCTGCCTTACTTTTGCCTGTCACCAAAATAACTCAAATAGTTATGAGCGGAGCCTTACGAAATTTGCAGGAATTGTTAGGAATGTTAAGAGGAATAGATGATTACTAGAGCCCGGACATTAAGCAACAACGGTTTAAGCCCTTTAAGCAGTAAAAATAAGCAAGTACTGTATAGCATCAAAAATGAGCGCTCATGTTGACGAATTTAAGCATTGTATTTTAGGCGGGAAAAAATACAAAGCAAAATAAGCACAAAGATTTTCCTATTTTAAGCGCTTAAAATATATATATATATCTATATATAATTTCAGAGATTTTTGAGCTACGTCCAGACGAAAAACACCTCTAAGCGAGCATTATTCGGCAGTATAGACCTTCGGCGTTCCGCTCTACGTAACAAAAAGTAACACCCATCATGGAATTAGCCTTTTCCCTCTGTAAGCTTACAAATTTGCCTCAATTAGCAATTGAAAGTTTCGGTGATGGAATGAAACGCACATTTAAAATTATTTTCAAGATAAGCAACAGTTGCAAAAGCCAATTAGAAATTCGAAGTGAATTTTACTCCTTAAACAAACTCCGTCGACATAGGCTAGCTTGAAAAAACGTTTCTTGGGAAAATGGAGCTCTTCATGTGCAAAGCTACAGAAGCCACACCATCTTCTTTTTTTTTTTTTTTGCAGAGTTGTGTCACTGAGCAACGTAAAGTGCATGGAGTGTCTATTTGGCGTCTTTTTGTGACCACCTTGCGGATCATTCCGCCTGATCCGCGAGTTTTTGTGACCACTTTTTGACGTGATTCTCATAGCAATCAACCGTCATCATCGGTGAAAATCGATCGAACTGTGATTTCACTAGCGGGCTGATCATGCATGATTAGAGAGTAATTCCAGCAGTTAGACAAGCAAAAACTCAAAATTTGAAATGCAAAGTTCGTGATGTTTTCCCATATGTAAGGATAAATTGGATAATATTATTATGATTATTAATATTTCTGACCTCCATCATTGTAGCTTCGTTATAGCGTGGGCACACAATCGCAAAAATTGCTCAGTCACGTAACTTTACCCTTCGGCCGTCTGGCTGGCGTGACTTGAATGTCACGTTCAACTGTGCGTCATTGCAACTTTAAGGAGGTCATTTAGGCGAAAATGGTCACACATATCAATTATCTGTTTCTTGCTCAAAAAGTGTCTTCAGGTATGGGGGCATTACGTCCTAAATTTTTAGGGGGCTAGCGGCACTAGAACCCCCCCAAAATGGGGGGGAGAAATGGGTCCACAGGGGGTCCAAATTTGCCTTTTT
>LQNS02007216.1:11498427-11509445 GCA_001587735.2 Parhyale hawaiensis
CTGGTATTGGCAGCTTTAAACGATCTGTACACAGAGCTATTCTGTGATCTCGGATCTTCTTTTTTTTATTCTTTTGTTTTCTCCACCCGCTGGGCTGGTTGCGTGGGGGTTTGTTAACCTCATGGAGTTCCTCCGTTCCTACGTCGCCAGCCTGGTGTGATTTAATAATAATAATAATTACCCACAGTTGTCAAGTCCGCTGTCGACAAGTTGCAGCTATACAACTTTTATTTATGAAGTTTTACATAACAATATTGTAATTCCAAATGTTGGTAATTGACACAAGTACATTAGTAATTATGTAAATTGCAGCCAATTTATGCTGTAAACTAATGGTTATCATGTATATATGTTGTGGATGTTGTGGAGAACGTTTTCACAATATCAACGCACCGTCCACACGCACAATCATGTGTGAAACCCAACTAGGCTGTCAAAGACATTTTCACTGAAAGACTTCAGCGAAACAAAAGTCGCTAGTGTGATCTCGCATTAATACGATGCTCACAATAGCGGCCAGTAGGCTGGCAAGAGTAGGTTTCAACAAATTAAAGGTGTGTTCGATTGGGAGGGGATCGCTGTCGAATATTCAAGTGCACTTCACTTGACTTTACGGACCGATATAAGCGTGTCCTAATCGAACGGCTTTTAAGAGTTAAGTTATAGAATGTTGATATAAGCTGAGATGTTGCAAACAGGCTCTGTTCAACGCTCCTAACATTTAAAAGGTAAACATCCTTGAATGTAAAACTTAGGGTGGAGTCGCCATTCACATGCGTCAATGACGTCGTTCCCTAAGATAGTTTAGAAGAATGGAGCTGGCTCTGCTAATTTTTACCAGTTACTTTAGGAGAGACGGAAATAACTGTGAAGACTAACTAAACCGAACGCAACACTAGACCGCTTTAGTGAGTGACACAGCGGCTGGTTAGTTTCTATTATTTTACGGATCCATGGTATGATACAACGAAATATACTCAAGTTAACCATAAAATAAGTTTTCGGTGAAAATTTACTTTAGTAGGGCCAAATTTTTATGCAATTATGTAATATTAATTCAATTTTCTATGCAAAATACAAATCTGAAGTCCGTTTGCGGCGGTCGGCTTTAGTTTTCGAGATATTTAACTTTGAAGTTCCCATTGTTTTCCTATAGGAGAAAATACACGGCGACCCAATAGGACCTAGCCAAGCCTAGCCAACCTACCTTAACCTAACCCAAAAACACATGAAAAGATGTTTTAGATTACACTGTGAGACTGTGGTTGTTGTCTCCCATAGGAAGACAATGGGAACTTCAGAGTTTAATATCTCGAAAACTAGAGCCGACTGCCGCCAACGGACCTCGGATTTGAATTCTGTATCAAAATTTGAGTAGATTAAAAAAGTGAAAAAATAGACCCTACTAAAGTAAACTAATACCAAGTTTTCTTCTATTGCTTACAAAAAAAAAAGAACTAATAATTTAAGAAAAATAATTATTTTAAGAGGTTAAAATTGCAAAAATTCTTCTTTTTGTTTTAATATTAATCCACCGGAAGAGAAAAATTTGTTTCTATGCCACCATTGCAGTTTACATTAGGGTAAAGTCAAGTGCATTACGCTTAAAAACTCAAACTACCTCTATAACAGAGCTGAATTGTCGGCCCAAGCCGGTTCCTCTTAAGGCCTTAAACTCAAGTCAAAGTGGCAAAAGAGCGGTCTGAATTCACTTTCCGCTCGATTGAAGCTAAGCACATTGCGTTTATATCCCATTCGAATACGCCTTAAGACGCTAGTTCTCCAAACTGACTGTTGCGGTCACTACTAAGTTCGCTAGTGCTCTGTGCTGAATATACCCATAGGAAGCTTCACTAGTTAGCTAGTTCTCCGTATCAAATCGTAAGCAAAATAATTAGCTGTTTCTCCATGATAAGTTTTGCAAACATCAGTAGACAGCTCGTCTTCCGTATTGGTAAATATTTGTGGTACACATAACTAGTTAATAATTTCTTTACGCTAAATTATAATATATAATGCTAACATCAGTAGTTAGCGAGTTCTATGGACTAATTTGATACACATAACCACTGTAGTTCATTCAGCCTACAATATCACACTATTTTTGGTGAGATTTGGTAACATCACTTATCTATGAAGGCTCTCCGTATTATATATGAGGCGATCCAAATAACAACGTAGAAAGCCTCTTCTGCTCCGAAATTGAATTTTGTGCCGCTTATATTTCCTAAATCTTCTTCTATCCGGAACGATACTCTCGTGTACTATATAGCCTTGCTGACACGAGCGAATGTCATGTGTTGTTTACAATCGATCGTCGACCGCACCGCTGCTACACGGTGTGGGCTGCCAGACTGAATGCGACAAGGTGCAAAACGCCGTACGCGCGGTGAGGGGGGCGGCGGGCTAGAAGGTATAGACCGACCGGGGCTGATATTTTAACAATGCCAGGGCCGGGTTCAGGGGGGGGGGCAGTGCTGGCCGGCGCTAGGGCCGGGGTCGGGGTTGCCAATTTGGCCGAGGCCGAAGTCTGAGTCGAAGTCTGAGTTCAAGAAGGAGTTCTATAGGAAATCCTCGATTTATGTCACCCCTATTTAAATATCTTGTTTTCATATAGGTTATAAGTTATTACTTCGATTTAGTAACTAGAGCACTCTGAGAGCGCATACCTCCGCCAAGTGAAGCAACGGTAGCAAAAAATTAAAATTGACTCAGAAACCATAATTTTCTTTTATAAACTTCAAAATCTAATCATTTGTGCCTTTTCATATTATTAAAAGCTTGTCTAATTTTCTTGAAGATCCGTTCATAACTTTTTGAGTTATACTACTAACAAACGTTATGACAAACATGAGTCAAACATACAAACGAACAAACCGATCTGCACAAAAATTTGACCATTTATGTCATTTAACATTACTAACAACTCCTATAAATTTCATAAAGATCCATTCATTATTTTTTGAGTTATTGTGCTAACAAGCATAAAATTAAAAATAGTGACAAACGAACGAACAGGCAAAACATTACCAAAATTTGGTCATTTACTCTTTGTTATAAACCTAACAACTCATGTTAATTTCATCAAAATCCATCCATACCTTTTTGAGTTATAGCGTCGAGAAAAATGAGGCAGACAAACAAACAAACTGAAGGGCATATCTTCACCAAAAGTTAATCAACTGTTTCTCCTAACATACCTAACAATCCCTGCAAATTTCATCCAAATCGGTTCATAACTTTTTGAGTTATCTTGGTGATAGACAAACAAACACACAAACAAAAACAGACAGACAGATAGACAGACAGACAAACACGACGAAAACATAACCTCCTTGGCGGAGGTAATGAAATCGAAGGTCAAGTAGCCTGCGCAACTGGAGTTGCAGTTGAAATTAGCCTCCCACCCCGAAAAAAAATATCCACGACCGTGGATGTTAATCATGCTGCAGTACATACTGTTGAGCTTCGCTGAGCAGACAGAAATACGTTTTGAGCTTATCCATGTGACGACAGTCGCCCAAGAGAAGCATTATGACCACACGCATGTAAACGAAGCGCCGCCGTCGATGCACTCTCTTCGCTTCACTTTTTGATGGTCTGCAGCCATTGTATAGATGTGGCTTACATGTGCATAAATACAATGTATTTATAGGAGGTGCTAATCATATCGTTACACAAACCAACAAACAATACGAGTACATTTCACTAGTGAATTATGGTAGTTAAGTATTTCAGAATACAGCAATAGTAATAGCTTTAAACGTTTTAATGTTTAAATGTTTTAAATGTGCTGTGAACAATATTTTAATAAAAAGTTTCAAAAAGAGAACGAATTTTTCAAATGTTAAATAAAAATATATATATTAATTTGCATTCTAAAGATTATCTTATTTTAGAAGTTGCCGTTGCAAAAAAAAAAAAAAAAAAAAAAAAAAAACAGCGGCCAGACCCTCGGCTGAGGCAGACTGAATGACCGGGGCGCGAATATTTTTTCTCCTGAACCTTTCATCAAGGACAGTCTCACGGCAGCCAATGGCGTGGCAGGTCACCGGCCACAGTGGGAGGGGCGAAGGGTGATGGTTTGCGATGGTGTTGCACTCTATGTAGATTCACAATTTACGCGCCGTGAAGTTTATTCTAATAATTAATAGGCATCAATTTCGGTGTGCGATGTACTTGAACTTCGTTTAAATGGAAGCAACATGTGAAAATTTCTCGTGTGTTAGCAGTTTATATTGAGTCTCTGTGTATTTTACGTACATGTTATAGGGAGTAAATGTCACCAAGCATATTGCGCTCCATGCCTAGCCAATAAGTGAATTGAATCACTCATACATTAATGGATAGACTTGTTTTAAGCTATGATACACGAGGCCAGGTTCTATTAGTTCAATGGAGAGTAATGTTAAGGAGATGCGTGGATAACTATAAAAGTTTACAACGTTTTCTTTCTGAAGTATAACATAGGTTATGTTCTCAGTTCCGTAGTCTCTAACTTGACATAACTCAGCCTAGCCGTACCTAATCTAACCTAGGCTCTCGCTATCCTTGCTCAACCCTAATTAGCATGGCATAACCTACTGTTATGATATAATCATACACATGAAGACGTGTATACTACGTCGTCTAATTTAATTGGGCAATTAACTGCCGCGTGACTAATTGATTAATTAGTTGCAGTGGCAAAGAAAAATAACAATGCAAATAATTAATACTTTGTGCAAAATATCTCTCACATAAATAACTGCTTAATTGGGGAAAGACTGGGGACGAATCCTTTCGAACAAATTCTCAACTCTAATGAGGTATTGTTATGAGTTAAGTTGCGAAGCTAATTAAATTACGATTGAATGTCAATTATTTACACATATTAAAGTAGCGATTATTATTTTTTGACGATGATTGGACAACAATAAGTGCTACTTTAAATACTAATTATAAAGCTGGGGATGCATGGATACCTAACTAGTACGTGTAATAGTTGACTGAAATAAGCAGACTGTATGTTAGGCCCAGCGGAAGAGGTGGAAGGTTTGTAAATCCGTTAGCTCCGAGTCGTAGAGCACAAAGGGGCTTCTATACCAGAGCGGTGGCAACTCTGTTCATGTAAACAAGACATTCCAGAAAGAGGGAAGACTGGCTGTGAACCTCAGTTTATAGTGACGTGCCATATCGAGTAGGTGTCGATGTTAGCTGAGGGGTGTCATTATTCTCATGTGTACCCGCTAGCCACTAGTTACTAAAAAAAATAATGTATACTCTCAAAGTGAATTCGTCAATTAGGTGACACCTCTCCATGCTAATTGTACTAGCCGGGATCAGTATACAGCTATAACAAAGTCAACGTGGGAACTGTTGAGAAGCTCCAGTTTTGGTTACTTATGAGTTGATTAAACGAGTTGATTACACGAATCAACCTCTCTAGAGCACGGGTATCAGTTTTAAATAAAGTGCCAAACCTACGCGGCAGTACTTATTCTACCTCTGCAATGAAGGCGGGCAGTAGCAGCAGCTGTGAAGGCGAACAAAACTTTTCGAGTAATTTTAAACCTCTACGCCATTCACATAGATACAGTAAACTCCGCCGAAGTCGCAAATGAACCTTAAAATACACCTATGTTATAACTTATGAAGTTTGAAACAGTGAATGTTTTGTTGATCAATTTGAAATCCTATATTGAATTAATATAAAGTGTGATATCAGGCTCTGATATAATTGAATTAGCTGCAGAAATATAAAACAAAGAAAATTCAATATTCTAGCGATGCTACTTTTCTCCTCCAACAGGAGGGCGGGCTCTTTCTCTCTCTTTCACCACAAGTGTAATCGTGCCTAGACGACAACTAGGATTTCTGCGCTCCCTGCACCTTGGCTTCTAGCTCCACATTCAGGCTGTGTGCAAATCTTCCAGCCTCGTTTTTGGGAGCACTGCAGTCACTACTTATGAAGATTATGAGCTGAAGCCGCGTTCAGATGTTCTAAAGTTTTTGTACTGACATTGTATTTAATGCATACGTGCGCAAATGTGAAGGTTAATAGAATTCTCATGAAGTGCCCGACTTTCGTCTTGAGTCCGATTTATTTAGTTTCCATTGTGGTTTAGGTTTCCGCGTAAATGTTCGATGATTTTTTAATAATAGGTAGATTTGATCATGCCTTTAATTTCCCTGCAATTTTAGGCTCGTCGCTGCCATCTTCCAGGTGAGACACCGTTGTTTGCCGTGTGCATGTTAAATTTAAGATCATTTATTCATGTCGGAGGTTGGCTGTCCTCCTAACGTTCGGTACACATCATAATACCGTAACAGTACAAGTGAAAAAAGTGACCATCGCAGAAGGATGCCAGTACGAGGGTAACAGCATATCGCTTACGTGAGGAATTCAAGAAACTCGAGCCAGTGTGGGAAGGCAGAGAAACTAGCCTATCTATTACAAGAAAGGCCATAGCTGCGACAGTTTTGGCTTGAAAATTAATAGCCTAGAGACCAGAAAAATGCAGACGCGAAACATGCAAGTAAGGGTCCATGAGAGGAACAACGAAGCACATGGTAACTGATGCCTGCGAGTGAACATATGTATTTTCTTCAAGGTTTAGACGAGAGAGCAAGTAGGTGGGGCTTCGAAATCAGAAAACAGCCAATGTGGGTAAAACAAAATGTCGGGCAGCCCCTTAAGGAATGACATTGGCTGGAGCAGTACGAGGGTTGGTACAATATAAGTAAGTTTGGAATAAGATTTTGGGGGGAAGACCCGAATGACAATGTTCCACTGGGGTTAGAAGAGAATTCAAGAGTCAGTTCAGGCACAGTGTGTGTCCTTGCACCATTTTTAGTAAATTCACTGCTAATTTAATACCAATTGTCTCTTATGTTACTTTTTAGTATTATTCTTATGTTAGTACTAAGCATGAAAACCTCAGGATACTGTGTCCTAACCTCGTTGGACACAGTCTCCAGATGAGAAATACATGAGCTTGTTATTATTATTTACCAGCTCTGGCCCTTGCGGGCTCAGCTGAAGTGATAATTTGCAGTGGGTGTGAAGATTAAGTGAAACATAGCTTATCAGTCTTGGGTGATGTATTGTGCCTTACTTATACGCCTTGCAGATGCGTCAGCTCATCTATGCCAGTAGGTGGACCCGTTACTGCAGTTTCATGCTGTGCTTTAGTAACTTGTATCTGGATGCAAACACCAGAATGTGGGTCACAAGACAGAATCAGAGTACCAGTGTTATGATTATTATGTGTTATTGTATTGTTAGGTGATTTCGTCTATTTACGTTACTTGCCATCATCGCTGTGGCAATGTACAAACTTGATCTTACCATCAAGCTAATTAGAAACTAGTTATCTTTATTTCGTGCCTTTCGCGTGTGCTTTCTTCAGTTAAACCTCTTCGTGGCAGTTGAAACTTCACGCTGAACCAGCTTCAAATTATATTCAATTTCCGTTGCAGCGAAATTTCGACTCTTGAAGATTGAACTATACTCCTGATATCCAGCTTACAGTAAGCCCTGAGCATTTGAGGTGAATTCTTTTAATTGAACAATATTTTCTTCGTGCATCTCAACTTTTGAGCAATTCCAAGCTGATATTCGCGCCTTACCTCGCAGGGGGGATATTTTGCTCTCGCAAACTCATGGCGGTACAACTTGCATTTCCTTAATGCAGGATCACGCATGCAGGGATGAGACCTATTTTACAGCAAAACCTATACTGGAAGCAGGAACAACAAAATCTTAATAACACAAGTATTGCTGTCCTGTTTGACAGCTGGGCCCTCTAGTTACGTCATCATTGTCGCAAATTTTCTCGCAAAAATACTGAAGAAATGCCCGGCGGTGTTCATTGGTCTGCATGAATAGTGCCGAAGCCAATCTTTGTCGATAGAAGACTGATAAGAGAGTCAAAATAAATGAAAGCAGTGCTACAAAAAAGAAGCAAATTTGTCCAAGTCCTCAGCGGTGGGACCCCTCATCTAATTAGAAGAAAGAGCAGCATTGCAGAGAGGACGCGCAATAGATGTAAGACTTCTAGCTGTGTCACAATAAGCTAAGGTTCTCGCAAGTATTTTACGTCTTCACGGCCTCTGATGCAAACATCAATTAAACTAAATTCCTATGCACTTAAGTTGATGGCTGCTTTGCACAGTTTGGACTATGGATTCTGCTGGGTGCTCATTTTATTAACGTCTACATTTGTTCATCAGAGGGTCGAATTTCACCCTTATAACTTCTACCCAGACACGAGGAGGAAATAAAGTATTCAAATGGTGGCATAAATAAATCAATGAATGTTTAAATACACCTTAGTCTTTATTGTGGTATTCTGAAGTTTGACCTCTTTATAATTCTTATTTGGGGGTTTTACATTGTTTGAGTTACTTCTACGCGACTTACCTGATGTTCCTTTGCAGGCCGACACCAGGTGGGCCCCTCGCCTTATCATGGGAGACAATGTTGCAGGAGGTCGAGTCCGACTCACAGGTGCATGTGGACGTTGCTGCAACACTCACTAGGTGAGGCCGCTCAGCAACAGTGCTGCGCAGCAGGTTGCGAGGTACACCTACTGTAAGTAACTTTACTCTCATGTGTCCTGTTTGACAGCACCTGTTCCAGCACTGGTCAAGTACTCGAGGCAATAATGTTCCGCATTACTTGCGGCAACTCTTGGCATGCCCATGCGTTGCACATAAAGTAACAGTCTCATATTTCAGCTAGAGAGACGCTCCCAGATTACATACCTCCGCCAAGCAGCGGAATGCAAACGAAAATTTGGAAAATGTTCAAAATCCAAGATTACCAAGCTTAAAACATCTGCTTCTCGTGACATTCCTATAATAGCTTCTGCAAATGTCATTAAAAGCTGTCCATACCTTTTTGAATTATTTCACTGAAAGCCAAACAAAAAGAAAACGTACTGACGGGTCATCACAAAATTCCAATCATCTCTTAAATCAGCAGTTTTTAGGGACGTTTTAACAGTTCCTGAAAACTTCGTGAAGCTCTGTTCAGAAGTTTTTGAGTAAAATTATTAAAAAAACAGAAAGGAACCCTCACTTTTTTACGTAAAAATGTAAATATGCGCTCGTCTACGTGAGACATTATGTTACACCCTGCGTAAAATGCACTTCTATGACTAATGTATTGTGCTGCACTCACCATTGGCCTCGGCCAATGCTGCAGACACGCTGCTGCCAATTGGAGTACCATGAATTTGGTGTGTCTGTAGCAATGGCCGAGGCCACAATGCAGCACATCGAAGAGAAAATCTCTGAAAATCCTCCATGCGCTGTCCTTATTTGGAAGAGATGTGTTGACGATATATTAGCCGTCATACCAAACGATAACGTAGAGTTGCTTCATCGTCATCTCAACAGCATCAATCCCATTATTCAATTCACTTTCGAAATGGAAGAAAATAACATCCTTACGTTCCTAGATCTTCAAATTGAAAAGAAAGAAGATGGCACGTTAAAATTATCCGTATTCCGAAAACCAACCCATACCAGTAGATATCTGGACTTCTCTTCCAGCCATCCGCTAAATCAAAAACGTAGCGTAACAAATTCCTTAGTAAGTAGAGCTCATGTTTTGTGCAGCGAAGAGAACATCGACCAAGAACTAGAAACTGTAACATCATCTCTGAAATTGAACCGGTTCCCTCAGAACATAATTCGCGCTACAATGCGATAGCAACAAGATAGACCGGAAAGACAAAGCTCAACCCAACCTACTAACACTAGCTATATCAATGCCCCGTACATCAAAGGCTCCTCTGAACGAATCAATATATTACTTAAGCCATACAACGTGAAACTCGCCCATAAAGCTACCAACACCTTGAAGTAGCAACTATGTGCACTGAAAGATAAACAAAAAGAGCTCGAGATTTGTGGTGTAGTATACAAAATTAATTGTACGGATTGTAATTAATCATACATTGGTGAGACCGGCAGAAATACAATTTGTCGCGTAAAAGAACATAAAAGCAATGTACAAAATTCACAGCCTAATTCATTGATTTTTCAACATGTTCAGGAAACATTACACAATGTCAATTTTGACGAAATTTCTATTCCTGCCAAAAATGATGACGCCTAACAACGCAGATTTCTAGAATCATGCTTCACGCTTTCTTATCCAAATTCCTATAACAGGTCAATTGCTCTCCCTCCTGAATATAAACCACTGGTACCCTCCCTCTGCCGAGTCTTATCATGATTTAGTTAATTATTTTCTTTCCAAACATATTGGTATCCTATTTATGGACTTTGTGTGTATCTTTCGTTGTTTGAATTTTGGTTGTACCTTGAAGACGAGTGTCGCTTAGACGCTCGAAAGCTCGGTCAATAAACACCTTGTTCAGCAGACGTCTTATAATTACTCCTCTAAACTATGGAACCTGAACATCCTGTATTGCAGTCAATAATAGAAACCTTGTTGCATTAACCTTTGCTATATAAACCACACTTCTCTAAGCTAAACATTGCTGCACTCACCATTTACTAAGTAAAATGCTCTTCTCTAAATAAAACATTGCTGCACTCACCATTTATTAAGAAAAATTCTCTTCTCTAAATAAAACATTGCTGCACTCACCATTTACTAAGTAAAATGCTCTTCTCGAAATAAAACATTGCTGCACTCACCATTTACTAAGTAAAATGCTCTTCTCTAAATAAAACATTGCTGCACTCACCATTTATTAAGTAAAATGCTCTTCTCTAAATAAAACATTGCTGCACTCACCATTTACTAAGTAAAATGCTCTTCTCTAAATAAAACATTGCTGCACTCACCATTTACTAAATAAAATGCTCTTCTCTAAATAAAACATTGCTGCACTCACCATTTACTAAATAAAACGCACTTCTTTTAACTAAAACCAATGTTGCTACGTATAAGACACTTCTCTTAATGAAGCTCTGGGCTGCACTCTCTAAATGAAGCACCCAGCTGCAATCATCATCAGCAGCATTGAGCACCTCCAGTGTTCACATCGCAGCTTCCT
>LQNS02007216.1:11509514-11521486 GCA_001587735.2 Parhyale hawaiensis
AATGTTGCTACGTATAAGACACTTCTCTTAATGAAGCTCTGGGCTGCACTCTCTAAATGAAGCACCCAGCTGCAATCATCATCAGCAGCATTGAGCACCTCCAGTGTTCACATCGCAGCTTCCTTTTCTCTTTAGAGCTCCTGCCTCATTGCTCAACTTTTCTTCTCTTGTGCTCAAGATGGAACTTTTTGTGCCGGCAGGGACGTCGCCAGACCTCTGGTCGAGAACACATTCTACAGAAAGATCGAAGCGAGGAAAGTTTTCGCGCACAGAGAAAGTTTCGAAGGTATCATCAGCAAAGCAGAGGAACAACTAAAAAAGGTTGGTGTTACATCACTGAGTTCTAATGCAACAGGATGATGATTTATTTCATAACTGTTAGTGGCCCTGCCTGGTATTGCTCTGCACTGCTGTGGCTCTTAAATGGTCGTGTAGTATTACGCACTGACCCCTGAAATTTTTTCGGGCAGTGATGCTAAACCATCAGAGCAAAATTTCCCGTTTTTGGGATACTTTCGTATGTTCGAATAAACTTGAATTTTAGAGAATAAGCTAAACTTTTTGGATCTCAGAAGTAACTGTACTATTTTTTTGATGCATGCGGTTAATTAGGTAATTATTGATATGCTCGCGACTCCATATATAGATCGCGCCGTTAAAACATCGTTATTTGATGTTACCATACAAATTGGTTGTTAAAATAATACTTATTAAAAAGTGGCGGAACTTGCAATATTTAAGCACACAAAATCGCGTTTCATTTATCCATAGAGTAAATAGATGCATTATTTATATTCACAAAGGTGCGTTGTAACATCGTATTTCTTCGAGACTGTATGTTGTGTAGTGAGACCCACTGCGGCACTGGATGCCGTCGACCTTGTACTTTGCCATTTAGAACTAATGACAGAAAGTTTCTTCCGTGTAAGCTGTTCTGCAGTTATAAAATCGCCTCCTATCTCTAGCAAAGAGGAGCTTCTTTAAATGAAAACTAGGTGGACATGCTTCATAAAGCAGTTTTATTAATTTTATTTCTTTATACATTACTCAAAAATGCAGTGGACTTTGAACTGCACTTTCGGTAATTGACCCCTCAACTTTAAGAACAAGCTGTTGCACACTCTAAACGGCACGGTCAGCTTTAAGAACAGACTGATGCTCAGAGGAAATTAGAGGCCCTGTTTCGAGGACAGCCTGTTGCACCTAGCGATCAGCTTGTATTGGTGCTTGAACAGCCTGTTGCACCTCGAGATTTTGCTATATTGCTTCAAGAACAGCCTGCTGCTCCTAGGAATATGACTATGCTGCTTCAAGAACCGCTTGTTGCACCTCGAGATTTTGCTATATTCCTTCAAGAACAGCATCTTGCACCTCGGGATTTCGATGAATTACTTCGGCACCAGCCTCTTGTAATGATCGCAATATCTTGCTTCAAGATCATCTGTTTGTAAGAACACCCAGTTACTCTTAGGAATTGCAATGACTCTCTGGAAGAACGGCTGTTCAACTTAAGGATCTCAGAGCTCCAACATTTTTCCAGAGCGTTGCACGATGGCCATCGCCGATTATACGATGGTGATGGTGTGCAGTGCATCGCCATTGGAAAAACTATGATATTACGATGGAATATCGCAAAAATTCATCGGCGATAGCAATGGTTCGATGGAAATCGTATCAAACAATCGGCGATGGTCATTTTCTCCATCGGCGATGGTGTTATGAGGAAGAAAATATTTAATGGTCCGATGAAATGGCTGAAAATGACATCGGCGATGGCATACGATGGGCATCGTCATCGGTTCTACTTCCGATGCCGATGAAATAAGGCTAAAACTACAGAAAAACAGCCTTACGGATTTGAAACATTCCTTTTTTAGCAACATTAAATCAAAAAGGGGGCTACAAAGTTTATTTTAATACGGTTCCCAGATGTAACAATGTCAATTAATAACCTGATCCTTACATTTTGCACCTTTTATCAGCTTATATAATAATAATATTACTGGTTTGAAAATCGCACACAAGCCGAGGTTATAAGAGATGCTGCTTTTACTCGATGTTTGTGGTCTGAGATGTTTGCATTTATAAAATGTGTTAATGCGATGGTCCATCGCCGATTGTGACGCCCTACGATGGCCATCGCCGACGATTATTTCATTGTAAGTCATCGCCGATGAACATTGGAGATTTTTGGTTCCGATGCCGATGGAGCGACGGTATTGCCATCGATTTTGCCATCGTAACATAATCGGAGATGCCGACCTCTGCATAATTTTTCTATCATCCTCGGGGATCGATACCGCCTACTATGGGAAACTATTTACTTCTTTCAAATTCACTCAGTTAACCTCAACTACTGTAATCAAACCCATTGAAGCCAAACTTAGCTTTGTCTAATCATATACTTTTCCCTTCTATTTCAGTACAAAAAAGAATATTCAGACTCGTACAGGTATCACTGTGCAGTAGTGGACGATGATTCCGAAGCTGCGTACATCGACGCACACAACACTTACGTGTGTCAGCTGAAGGCTACGAACGGAATGCTCAGCGAGTACCATAGTCAGGCACTTCCGTCGCTGCTACAGGTATGGTGGGGGCGTCAGGTACGGCACATGGGGGGTTTTGAGGGGGAGTTTGTAGTAGCATGTTCATACAGTGTGGTTACTGCTAAATATAGTGGGGCGAGAGGTGCAGTGGGGCAGCAGTGAAACGATGGGCCAGCATGTCAAGTGTAGTTGTTAACTAATGCTATGAGAATATTCTAAAATTGTATCATTACCTCCCCCAAGGAAGTTATTTTTATCGTGTTTGTCTCTTTGTTTGTCTGTCCCCAAGTTAACTCAAAAAGTTTGAACAGATCTTTGTAAAATTTACAGGGCTGTTAGGCAGGTGAACACTAACAGATGATGAACTTTTGGGGGAAATCCGTTCATTTGTTTGTCTGCCTAATTTTTCCTTGGGCTATAACTCAAAAAGTTATCGACAGATTTTTATGAAATTTACTTGAGTTTTTAGGTTTATTACGAAGAGTAAATGAAAAATATTTGGTGATGATCTGCTTATTCGTTCGTTTGTCGCTCTTTTTTATTTTATGCTTGCTAGCACAATAACTCAACAAGTTCAGAATAAACCTTTTTGATATTTACAGGAGTTGTTAGTAACGTTAAAAGCCATAAATGATTAACATTTGGTGTAGATCGGTAGGTCCGTTTGTGTGTTTGAATTATGTGTATCATAATGTTTGTTAGCAAATTGCAGAACTGTTAATACTATCATAAGACACAATTGATTAGATTTTGATGTTGATACAAAAAATCATGGTTTCAGAGCCGTATGAAATTTTTCGTTATACGGTTTCCTTGCTCGGCGGAAGTAAGCGCTCTCAGAGTGCTCTAGTTATTATTAAAATACACCAGACTAGCGTCGTGAGAATGGAGGAAACTCCATACAGTTATCTAACCAGACGCAACCAGCCAGCAAGAGAAAAAAGAAAGTTAGAGAGAATTGATGTTCACTGACTCATACTGCTTACTTAAAGCTGCCAATGCCCGCACCAACAAAGCCAGAGCCATGAAGATTTTTTCAAACATCTACACAAGTTGGAACAAACGAACGAGGGTACTGACTTGTACGACATCGTACCGGTTCCAAGACAAACTCATGAAAGGCACCCGTACGCCGAGTATGCAGTGCCGGAGCAAATGGTTCCGGATGAAAAACTCCCAGTGGAAGAGTACTTCAGTTATATATTTTGACCTAGAACGGTAGCAGCATGCTTCGGTTCTCAGCTCTAATACCTTGTACTGCTCGCAGGTTCGATGCCCAGCCCGGCAGCGAGCTCTTTGCAGATCTTGGTGTGCTGACTCGGCAGTTGTGTGCATGCACGGCGCTGTGGCGGAACTGCCTTCCTCAGAGATGAGGGGGTGGGGGGTCTCGGGTCATTTGTTCCTTCCGTCAAATTGGCGCCATAGTTCTTGATGACCCGAGGTCGACTGCAACTACACTTACTCATCTGGGGCCAGTAAGCCTATACCCCCAGCACAAACCAGTGCATGTGGGTTTCCCAGGTGAGGGTGTGGTCTAAGTTGACTTTACCTTAACCAACTCTGTGACGATGCGCCAGATCACAAGGCACAACACCATTTAACATAAACGCACATCGGCGAACTGCTCTGTCAAGCAAACTCAGATGACAATCGGCAGCAGAAACCCAGACTAAGGAGCAGTATTCTCAAAAGGGAAGACGTAGCAACTAACGCGGTGCCGTATCAACTCTACCGAGTCAAACATCGTCCAATTCCATCGCATAAGACCGATTTTCTGCGAGGCTTGTGAGGCAACTGAACTGATGTGGGCCTCAAATGTCAACATAGGATCAAAATTAACACCCAAGATTACCAGGTCATTAACCACAGCTAGGAAGCGACACACAATCCAGTATGAGTGGAGGGAGTGCAGGTCTCACTGTACGTGACCTAGACACGAGCATAGTTTTAGTCTTACCTGCATTTAATCTCATCCCCCACCTAGAACACCAGGAATCAATTCCCTCCAAAAATGCTGAATGGATTACGAAACCTTTAGCCTATTACCAGGATGCTCGCAAGCAGCCAGTAAAGCAACATAACCAGGGTAAACAACAAGTAAATTGCGAACTCATCATGAGCAAAACCTCACAGAGCAGAAGGCGACGAACTGCATACAGTAATTTAGTACTTGATAGACTGTTCTCTTTTCCACTGCCTTCACAATGTTAGGAACAGCGCATCATAAACAAAAGCTAAAACACTACCAAATTAGGAATCAAAATTCAGTTGTTTAAAAAAGAAAACGCTGCTTATGGATGTACAGCGCTACTTCTGACGGAACTTTAATTATCCCTCAGTAATATTATTCTGCTTGTTCCATCTATCCACACGTCCAGTCATGCAAATTTCCATCCTCCCTTCCGTACGCTCAGCTTTCAATTTTAGATAGGGGTAAATTTAACTTGCAAGAAGTTGTAAGTTTTGATAAGAGGAAATTCAAACGTTGCTGCTCTTTTACCCTTCTTAAAAAAAAATCGATTTTGATTCGAAAACATGACTGTTTTCGTCCATGCGTTGGCAATAGAGTATATTTTCTACTGCTTCACTGCATGTCCACGTCACATATTTAATTAACGTTTTCTGTTTCTACGCCGTACTTCAAAAGGGGCTTTGTACCGCAGTCAGATGAACAAGTATGCGAGTCTTTGCCTCGAAATCGACGCCAGGTTACCAGTAACTCACGCATTTGCGCAGGATTTTACGGAAGGAACATGCTGCAGTTTTGGCCACAATGCACCGGTCTACTGAGCATAGATTTATCAACAAACCCCCTGTTGTATCAGAGTTATGGCACAAATTAACTTTCGTAATCGTGACAGCTTCTAATTTTGGTGATATTTTATCGTAGATTTATAGTCAATACTATTTGTGAAGTGAATGGGTATCAGTATTACGGCCTCCGTCAAGGAGGTTAATTCAAGCGCTTAGAGCCAGAGGTGGTTTCGTCCATCTTTGGCGAAGTTGGGTTTTACTTGTGACCCTGAAAATACTCTTGACAAGCACCCACTTGATGAGTAAAACCCAATTTCACCATAAATGGAGATAAGCACTTCTGGCTCTAAGCCCTCGTTATGTTTTTATCGAGTTTGTATGTCTGTCTGTTTGTTTGTCTATCAGTCACCAGGATAACTCTATAAGTTATGGACGGATCTTTACGAAATTTACAGGGATTGTTAGATATGTGAGGAGAAACAGATGATTAACTTTTGGTGAAAATCGGTTTAACCGTTTGTTAGCTTGTTTGTTTGTCTGTCAGCCTCTTTTCTCGGTACAATAACCCAAAAAGTTATTGACAAATTTTTATGAATTTTGTAGAAATCATTCTAGTCATTAGTAGGAGCAAATGACCAAACTTTTGCGTTGATCTCTTCGTCGGTTTATTTGTTTCTCTCTATGTTTGTTTTGTTTCTATGTTTGTCAAAATGTTTGTCAGTAACAAAGCTCAAAAAGTTATGAACGGATCCTCATGAAATTTGTCGGAATTGTTAAACACGTTAAAAGACACAAATGGCCAAATTTTTGTGACGAGCGGGTTGTCTGTTTGTGTGTTTGACTAATATTTGACGAAATGTTTGTTAGAAATAGCTATAACTCAAAAAATTATCAATCGAGCTTCATAGAATTTTAAGTTGTTAAAAATGCTAAGAAGACACCCGTGCCCAAATTTTGACGATGCTTCATTCATGCATTTGTCAGAATGTTGATCAGAACGTAACTCAAACGGAGTCCGATGGATTTTCAGGAAAATTGTGAAGCTTTTATTAACTGTGGAAAAGCACAAATAACCGAATTTTTGCGATAATAAAAAGGAAATCCTAATGTTAGAAGACGCTTGAATTTTTCGTTAATTCGTTAACACCGATCTGCTTGGCGGAGGTATGAGCTTTCAGCGTGCTCTTATTTTTCTTGTCTCGGTGTTGTGCTAGGAACCATAACAAAGACGGTTTTCTGAAGGGAGCTACAAGTAATTTAGATTAGATTCGAACAAGCACGATCAATATCCGCTAATTTGTGGAGCTTAGAGACGTTATCTGTGTAGTTGGAGCCACAGTTCACTTACCATAGTAGTTATGTCAGATCTGAGTGTATGCGCTACGCCCTTGAAATCTTCAGACCTGTGACGTCAAAATTACGCCACGCCACTGTGGAAATACCAAACATTCCCCGCTGCAACTGCCGCATGACGGAATTGTGACGTCGCAATTCTGAAACTTCAAAGGCTTGTTACAAACACTCAAATCTGACCCAACCTATCTTCTGTAAATGAACTGTGGTGGGAGCGGAAGAGAGAAGATGGATTAAGGTGGCCTTGGAAGCCTTAGCCGTTAAGAGTTTTCGACTCCTGGGGAAGGATTTCGTAGCTGTGCAGGATGTCTCTCCCAATGTTTGTCAAGACGATTTTTAAACGCGTTGACTGTCTTTGCACCGACAAATTCGGAAAGAATCTATTCTAAATGCTCACTATGAAATACGGAAAGAACTGCTAGCTTAATTAAGGGAAAGAGTACTCCCAAAAACCGTGAAATTTTCAAAATCAGTTTTTTTCACTAAACAGTAGCTATACATCAGACGGACACACAGGCGAAATTTTAGGCCGCCAGTGTAGCCCTTAGGGGAAGGCAAGGGGATGTGAGTTATTTGCTAACACTTAATTATTTACTTCAAAAACTTTTTATTATTCGCCGATCTTTATGGAACTTGGCACAGATATGTAAAATCGAGAATAAATGGGGTAGAACTCATGTATATTTTCCCATATCTGCCATAGAAAACGAGGACAGGAGTCTTTTCCACGTTATTTTCCGATTCTAAATATCTGTACAAATTTCATCTAAATCGGATACGCAAACAAAGAAATGAAATTTGAACCCTCTGGCGGGAGTTTCATGGTGAAATTCGAGAAAACGACTATTTAAAGAAAAAGGTTATTATTTTTGTTCTGATTTAAAAAAAAACTTGGTACACATACGTAAAATCGAAAAAGAATGTGGGTTAGACCCAAGTATATGTCCCATTTTGATCATAGAAAACGAGTTATTCAAAGAAAACGGGAAGTCGGCAAAGTGGGCTTTTTGAAAAGTTCATTTTTTCAACTTCAAAATGCATCTCCTCCAACAGTTTTTAAGCTAGAAAGATAATTTAGGTCTCAAACGAAGCAAAATTTAGTTTTTCATCAATGAAGTCTTTAGTAAGTCTTTTGAGCGCATTTGTTGAAATTATAATATACAAAAAATGATATTTTTTTTAAAAATTCCGAAAACTATCTTGAATATTGAAACTTCCAAGAGATTCCTTTATAAAGCAGCTTCTTTTGAGCCCAAAATCAGCTCACTAGGAGAAGATGCATATTTCGCTCCCCTCGTTTTTGTATCTTTTTTATTAACTCACTTTCTGTAGAAAAAAAATAAAAATAAGTGTTGGAAGAAAACATTTTCTTTTCAATTTTACATATATGAACCGAGTTTCAGCCAAATCGGTTGACAAATAATTTTTTTTTTTTTTCGGAGTACGCTCCCCTTAATTAAGGTCGTTCTTCCAGCGTTGTGCTCGAGTTTTTGACCGTTGTTTCGCAGGCGATCATTTACGTCTCTTTCAAAAAGTCCTGCTGTAGGTACGTCGTTGAAGCCATTCAAATACTAGAATGTTTCTCTTAGTTGCCGCCTAAGTCGTCATTGCTCGAGAGAGATGTGGCCCAGTTCTTTTAGGCGACATTCGTATGGCTTGTTTCGCAGATGAGGTATAAATTTTATTGCTCTGCGTTGGACTCTTTCCATGTTATCGATATTTTTGCACAGATGTGGCGACCAGAATTGAGGAGCAAATTCGAAGTGTGGCCGCACTAACGCCTTGAACAAGGGAATGATGGTGTCCTTGGACTTGTATTCGAAATTCCTGGTGATGAATCTCAGTACTTTGCTTGCCATTTCCACACTCTTGTCAATTTGCTGACTGTGTTGTAGTTTGTAATAGTTATTCCCTAGTCACGTTGTTGGGTGACAACCACATCTGTTTCGTTCATTTTCAATTGGGTTGAAGGGTTCTCCGGCCCTACGTGTATTAGTGAACATTTGTCGACATTAAAGCTCATCTGCCACGTTGTGCTCCAATCCATGAGGTTTTCAAGGTCTTGTTGGAGCTCAGTTGTTTTCGTGACAGGATGACATACTTTAGTAACATTCGCAAATTTATTAATTTTACTGCGGATGTTAAGATCGAGATCATTGATGTAAATTATGAACAAAAGCTACCTTGTGGAACACATGATACCTGCGTCCAGTCGCTCGTCTCTCGTTCAAGCTAACTTCGCTGCTGCCGATCCGTAAGCCATGCCCTGATCCAACGTAAACAGTCTCCCTGGATGCCATGGGCTTTCAATTTTTTTTAATAGCCGTCGATGGGGAACTTTGTCAAAAGCCTTTTGAAAGTCTAGATACACGAGGTCCACACCCTTTTCTTCATCTTTAATTGCCGCAACTTTCGGTAAGGTGTCCAGTAGCTTTGTTAAGCAGCTTCTTCCATTTCGGAAGCCGTGCTGAGTGTCGGATATGAGCTGGTGTATCCTCAGGTGATTAGTGATGCGCTTTCTCGAGAGGCGTTAGATGGTTTTGCTGATAACCGATATAAGACTGGTCGATTGTTGCTGGTGCTTTTCTTATCCCCCTTCTTATGCATCGGGATCACGTTAGCGAGTTTCCAATCCTGTGGAACTTCTCCCGATGTTAAAGACCTATTGACTAATTCTAGCAGTGGTTGCAAGATGACTGGAGCCATTTCCCGTAGTACACGGGGAGAAAGATTTTCTGAGCCAGTGAATTTGTACATATTCATGTGGGTCAGTTTTTGAAGGATCTCGATCTCCTTGAAAACACGCATGTTTACGGCAGCAACTTGCATCGGTGCTGGTTCAGGAATATTCGTGACATTTTCAATAGTAAATACAGAGTTGAAATAGTCGTTCAGGATAGTGGCTTTATTTCTTAAGTCATTGGTGATTCCACCGTTATGTCTGGTGAGCGGAGCTATGGTTTCTTTTTAGTCATCTTTCATTTATATATTTATAGAATGCCTTTAAGTTGCATTTTGTCATAGCGGCTACGGCAACTTCTTTCTTTCCTTTTTAGTAGTCCTGACTATTCTCTTCACATCCCGACATGCCCTTATATGACTGGACCTGTTCTCCTCTGTTGGATTACGCTTCCAGGCTTTGTAACGCACTTGCCGCCATGAAATGCAGCGTTTGACTGTCAGATTCATCCACAGGGGATCGTTACTGATACGAACTCGTTTATTTGGAATGTATCGTTCAGCTGCTCTCAGGATAATCGTCTTCAAAATATATGAGCAGTGTTCGACACTGGCGTCTCTCACATAGGAGTTTCGATGTCAGTTGTTCCTACTTCAGTTGCCATTTCTAGAAAATTTGATCACCTGACTATCCTATTGAGTGAACAGGCCAGCAAGAATATTCTGCGCTTTTCCATAACTTTCCTTAGCTAATTGCCTCATGTGAACCCGTTCTTAAAAGAATGAAAAACTCCCACAATGATCCATTTTGACGGATTTACGAGTACTTAAATATCATTTAGTTTATTATCAGCTTCTCACGCGTCTTAAATACATCATTGAAATTTCGCACGCCTGAAGCTATACAGCTATGTAAAACTAGCATCCTGTTTACGACCTTATGAGGTAGGCAAAAACAGTGACGGTCGTCACCTCAACGTGTTCGCTAAGTTTTTTGCAAAACTACTCAAAAGTGCCTGTCTGTGTTCAATTGTTTATGTTCTCTAATAATAGAGGACGCGTGCAACGCGTGCATACTCCATTGTGTTATGGAATAATTGTCGACGTCAGCTTAAGTAAGTATACATAGATCGAGATTTCGAGACTGCGCGACTCGCGTTGCTTAGGTACGCACTAAGGATGATGAGACGGAACAGGTTGGCGCACTGCCATGCTGCATCGTACGTCCGCCGCGGTCGTGCGAAGCGGTGACGTCACAAGAGAGTATTCCTTTGTAGCACAGTTGAAGCGTAGCAATTGTCTATCACAATTCAGACATGAATTATGAAAAATACCACAGTTAGTTTAGAAAAGGCCAAATTGTTGTAATATTTAATAATCGTTTGCTTTGTTTTTCGGTAACAGGCATGCACCCGGTCAGCCCTTTTGCTTGTAAAATGTCTACCTAAGCTGTGCAGTTAACAGATCCAGTCTTCCGCTCCTGACGTTAAAAACTACAGCATCATTGGAAAACTTATGCATTCATTGTTCACCAGTTTCAACAACATCGTTCAGTAAGACGGTTTAGGTGTAGGGAATACGATTAGGTAATTATGTTTGCAAGTTATATAGCACGAGTCGAGCAAGACACTAACTGTTATATTGCTCTACCTCACGCAGCGTAGAGTAGTTGAAGCTTTTTTTCTAATTTCACAGAGCAATTATTATATGGCTTCTGTGGATTATGCATAGACTTTTGCTTTTATGTTATTTTGCCGGAAGGAAAGAAATTTGTTTCTCTGGTGCTTTAATGTTTTCTATACAAATCTTGTTATAAAGTTCTTCTATCTCTGTGTTTAATCATACGCACTTGAACCCTTTTCTTTTTGTTGCAGCGTTTTTAAATTATAGAGGATACAGGTCATTGATAGAAGACGAAAATAAATCGAAAACATGAAGGTTTTTAACCATATGATTCCGTCTTCAGAATGTCATATTACTCTCGATAAAACTCACTTGATTTATTGCACTTTAAAGACGATAAATTTGGCTCTGAAAATACTTCTGATACTTGTGAGCATTTGCCGGGTTGAATTCATTTGCTTTTTTACAAGCCTTTTAAGCCAACGCTCTTTCAAAGGTTTATCCTTCAGAAAGCTAAAAAAATGTGTGTAGATGCATTGATACGTATTTTTGTGGAACTAGAAATAGTTTAGGACAGGTAGGACACTCTGGAGGCCCAAATGAAATGGTGAAGAAACAATGTAAAATAGCTACTCATCTACGTGCTAGCATCTTGTGAAGGTTGACAAGAAGTAACGCTTTACTTCATTCACGTTCATAAGTAAGGTAATGATCCGTTACTGATGTTCGGTGCGCTGCAGCTGGGAACTGATTAGCGCACGGACACACGTGGTGAAGGTCAAACTTTTTAAATGGTCTACTGGGTCCTATATACGTACTCCGAGACTAGCAAACACAACAAAGAAATGTACCGCATTGCACCACAGGTGCAAGGTGTGATGATCAACGGACGGGGCTTATTATTATTATTATTAAATCACACCAGGCTGGCGACGTAGGAACGGAGAAACTCCATGAGGTTAACAAACCCCCACGCAACCAGCCCAGCGGGTGGAGAAAACAAAAGAATGAAAA
>LQNS02007216.1:11659293-11685682 GCA_001587735.2 Parhyale hawaiensis
CCACAACGGCGGCGTGACGTCATGCCGACACGCGGCATACTGCCCAGTGCCCACAACGGCGGCGTGACGTCATGCCGACACACGACATACTGTCCAGTGCCCACAACGGCGGCGTGACGTCATGCCGACACGCGGCATACTGTCCAGTGCCCACAACGGCGGCGTGAGGTCATGCCGACACACGACATACTGTCCAGTGCCCACAACGGCGGCGTGACGTCATGCCGACACGCGGCATACTGCCCAGTGCCCACAACGGCGGCGTGACGTCATGCCGACACACGACATACTGCCCAGTGCCCACAACGGCGGCGTGACGTCATGCCGACACACGAAATACTGTCCAGTGCCCACAACGGCGGCGTGACGTCATGCCGACACGCGGCATACTGCCCAGTGCCCACAACTAAATTTGTATGCTAGAGACGACTGGAGCCGTGTTGGAGTAGCATCCAGCTTCCCGAAAAAATGTAGGTAGGATTTTAAAGGTATCGCAGTTTTACAGCAGCAGGGTACTGGTTAAACGGAGGCACAAGTTTTTTGCCTAATTTTTCAGTAAGGTGGCCGAAGTATGGTCACGAACAGCGAAAGGAACGGAGTCCATCCTAATGATGGGGCACACCAAGAGAATATTGCTTTGTTAGACATTTTTTTATCTGAGAATCGAGTAAACTCAGCGGGACGCCACCTCGAGGGCAACCCACCAGACTCTCTGTAAAAAAATATGAACATTGCTCAACTCCTTCGACCACTTATTTGGTAGACAGATAAATATACAAATGTATTTAGGTTCATACAAATATATACACAAATATATTTATGTTTTTACAAATATATGTACTTAAATCTTCAACGAAAACATCACCTCTCCCACTTCGTTCGCGGGTGATAAAAATTGAAAAATGCTATAATCCGAGTGCAAAAAATTCAGGCGCCAATTCAGGCAACGGGAGCAGCAACGATAAGCCTGTTATCAAATGTCGCTTTGGGAAGAATGGGCAGACCTCAAAAGGGCACCAACCATACCTAAACGTAGAGCAGAGAATATTACATCGACCACTGTCAAAAGATGGAGGGAAACAGTGGCGCCTTCCAGAGCAATGTTTGATAACACGCAACTTTTCAAAAGCTTCGCTGCCTGAATGGGTGGAGGAAATTTTCACGCTCATTAGTCATGCAGCTGTTAGCCCTCAAATTTCCCTCGCTGTGTGACCAGCAGCCTTTTGATCAATGATTTGAGCAACTGTTTCATGTGATAAATCCCTCGGTTACGGCATGCTGAGGGTTAGAAATAGCTATAAAAACCCGCTACTCGTCAAGCAAAGGAGCACCTCGCGAAGCTTCTCCAACGATTAGCTCTAAATCGTTTTAACTGATTCTACTTGATAACTTTGGAGCCAGCTCAAGCATGTCAAAGTCCTCTTTGCGCTCCCGATAAACCTATTCTCATATGTCGAGCGCCTCCTCCTTGTCGACTACTGCTAATAAACGTCGTCGCTTCGAATGGACGAAAGTATTTTTTGTTCGATGGTTGACTTGTTTTTGCCGAGACAACGACTTGCTGCGAGCGACTGAGGAGTGCGGCGCTGCTGACGTCAGGTCTAATGCACTTTGCTGTTGCTGACGAGACTAAAAGTGCCCAACTCACCGACCAAAAATAAAGGAACGGGGAACGATGCGTCTGCCAAAGGAAGATACTTCGTATATGTTGTCGTCATGGTTGTTAACCGTACTTTGAACTTCGTTTCCTCATTGAAATCATTAGTTTACTAAATGTTCACAGTTTTAAAAGGGACTCATGTGAAATACAGGCATTCTCAAGTAAACGAATTTTTCGTCTCACAACTGTTCACAAGTTATTGGTCGAGCTATCAACTGCTCAGTAGCTTCAACAATATTCACTTTAAAGCAGACTACAAGGAATTCGCACAAAAACAGAGCTTTGGAAATTTTTGTCAAATAAAGCAGACTCAATTTAAATTTAGATAAAAACAATTTAGTTCCAGGAACCGAAGGACAAGTTTCGCTCAATCAAAATCAGATTGGACTGTGTTGTCCCACGGGCCCAGGCGTAGGTAGGCAGCTACACGCTCAGTTTCACTTCAGCCGTTTACGCTCAAGTTCTGAATAAAGCCATCATACCTAGACTTCTACATCGTCCTCTGATCATCGTCTGATGTAGCTCACCTGTTGTAATGTTGAGTGCACAACTCAGCTCATCTGTTGTAATGTTGAGTGTACAACTCAGCTCATCTGTTGTAATGTTCAGTGTACAAATCAGTTCATCTGTTGTAATGTTCAGTGTACAACTCAGCTCATCTGTTGTATGCTGAGTGTACAAATCAGTTCATCTGTTGTAATGTTCAGTGTACAAATCAGTTCATCTGTTGTAATGTTCAGTGTACAACTCAGCTCATCTGTTGTAATGTTGAGTGTACAACCCAGCTTTTTGTTGTAATATTGAGGGTACATTTCGGTGCACCAGCTGCAAAATTGAGTATACATCTCGCTACATCAGCTGCAATATTAAATGCAAATCTCGGCTCATCAGCTGCAATATTGAGCGTATATCTCAACCCATCAGATGTAACATTAATTGCACAGCCTAGACCCATCAGATGAAGTACTGAGTGCACGGCTCTTCAAATCAGATGCAATATTGAGTTCACTGCTCAGCCCATCAGATGCAATATTGAGTGCACTGCTCAGCCCATCAGATGCAATATTGAGTGCACTGCTCAGCCCATCAGATGCAATATTTAGTACACAGCTTGGCCCATCAGATGCAATATCAAGTGCCAAACTCAACCCATTAGATGCAATATTGAGCGTACGTCTAGGCCCACCAGACGCAATATTGAGCACACCGTTCGACTTATTCGATGGGATATTAAGTGCATAGCTAGATCCAGCAGATGCAAAATTGAGTACAGCTCGGTCCATCAGATGAAATATTGAATACACAGTTAGGCCCATCAGATGCAATTTTGAGGGCACAGCTCGACCCATCAAATACATTATTGAGTGCACAGCTAGGTCATCAGATGCAATATCAGGCGCACAGCTAGCCCCATCAAATGCAATATTGAGAGCAAGGCCAGACTCATTAGATGCAAAATTGAGTACAAAGTTTTGCCCATCAGATGCAATGCTGAATGTACCACTAAGCCCATCAGACGCAATATTGAGTTAACAGCTCGGCTCATCAGATGCAATATTGAGTGCACAGCTCGACCCATCAGATGCAATATTGAGTGCAGAGCAAGGCCCATCAGATGCACTTTGGCCGCCCCACACCCAGGCGCCCATCAATCACGCCGCGCTGTCCCAATTAACCCGCCGCCGCCACCGCTCAATTTCCCTCCGCACGCTCGCCTCGCCAGTCTCCTCACTCGGCTCTTCTGTTCTTAAACTTTACTCATCCGGCTCCTCTGCCCTTACTCTTTCCTTGCTCGGTTCATCTGTCCTTAATCTTCCTTCACGCCGCTACCAAGTCCTTGCTGCTTCTTCAGTCGATTCCGATCTTCTTACTCTCTCCTTCATTGGCTCTCTGCCCTCACACTCACCCCGCTCGGCTCTGTTGTTTTTTCCCTTGCTTTAGTTGGCTCATCTCTTCGTATTCTTTCCTCACCAGCTTCCTTCTCACTTAGGTCCTCGTTTGGCACCCTTTCTCTACTCGTCTCGCCTCTCTCTTGCTCTCTCTAGCACGCTAGATGATTTTTCATATATCACTGGCCTTTAGGGGACATGCTAGGCAAGCAATGAGCTCTCGAAGTTAGGACGAGAACTATTGGCCGTCCGAACCTTGTAGGTTAGGCAGGCAAGGCCTGGTTCCCATAGTAAAATACTGAAGGTCATTAGCAGAACCAGGCCTTGCCTACCTAACCTATAAGGTTCTCTGCCTAACCTAGAAAGCTCATTGTTGGTTAGCTGGGTAAAACGGGCTATATTTGAAGGCGTGCTGTACTAGGGTGGTGGTCGGTGATGGTGATGGCGGACTAATGAAGGATTGCGCACTTTATATGTCGAAAAAAACGTCTTATGACCAGTAGAATTATTTTTAAAAATTTGAGTAAGTTAAACGTCAGTTTCATTTCCCGTAGATTTTTAAAAGTAGCAAAAATGCCATAGGACGTTCCCCAAAAGCCAGGAATGCAGCTGAAAATCCCATTCGAAATGTTCCAGAAAAACCAGTGGGTCCCCGAAAAGCCTGAAAATTATAGTAAAAAGGCACGATATCTCTCTTTCAACTTTCTACTCATGACTCCCCTATCCTCACCCTTTTCTGCTCGGCTCCTCTTTCTTCATTCCTCTATTAGCTTTCTGTCAATACTGTCTTCTCGCTCTCTCTCGGCTTAGCCACCCTATCATGTTTGCTTCACCCTTCTTATTCTTCGGTTCCTCCAGATGTTTCAAATTTTTATCACTCTCTCCCATCTCTGTCAATTATTTTTTCCTGGGATTGTCAATGCTCACAACTCGCAGTCCTACTCATTTACGCCAACTGTCATTAACTTTCATATGTTTGCCAGGCAAGTATTAACTAAAGTCATCAAACTCGTCTATATTTTCACCAATTAGTCATGGCTCTTCGTACCTTGAGGTCATTTACTTCAATTTGCAGGATTGGTAGATATTCGACAGAATAAAATTTTGAGCCAAAGTGTAAAGGAGGTGCGAGACAAAAATTGGGGGATTCTACCAGAGAAACCGAAAAATTTATTTGAGACGATGTTCAAATGAGTGCAAGATATTGCAGCACATACTCGAATTCAGTAAAACGGAAATATTACAGTAAAATTTCCCTCTAGCATTTGCTAAAATATCTTTCAGTAAGACCAATAAATTTCCATAGAAAGAGGGAGTATAGGCAGGAGCACTAGAGGCTCAACGAGGACATGCGGCTGCATCCTGGCTGACACGCTGATTCGCTGCACGAATGACTATGAACCTGTGATTGAAGGGAAGGATGTGGCAGCAGTATTTCCGTATTGTCTGCAGCAAACACCATTCCGCTTCCGATGAACTTCAGAGCCCTGCGACGCAATCCGGTTATATTCCAACTCTTATTGAAGCTAGTTGAATAAGACTTACAGCAGGTATAGGAGGTACACTACCGCCAATGACAGTTATAAGCCTTGTCGAAATACGTGCTGCATGAACCCTAATCGTTCATTGATGCCCAACAACATATTAGGATGAAAGACCGCCGAGTGAAAAAGTACGATTAGATAAGTGAATAGTAACTTTCTGAACTCTCTTTCGTTTGGAGCTCAGCGAACGAAAGCTAGTGATTAAGTACTAGTATCAGATACGCGAATGGATAATGACATATCTATAATATTACTCTGCTTGTGGTTCCGTACGTACGTCCATCCATCAATCTTTTCATCCATCCATTCATCCGTCCGTCTGTACGTTACGCGTTCAAAAGTGTTAGATAGGGAACATTAAGGTATCCTTGATGCGGCCTCGGGAGAGAACATTAGGACTAGAAGCCATGCTCAAATTTAAACTGCTACAGCTCAGGGGTCACAGGTAGAAGCTTCACTGCCTGACTGTAACACGCTTAATTTTCTCGTCTTCGTATGCATGACGTGGGTCTGAGTGCATACCTATATGAGAACAATGCTCTTATTCTGTGGAATTTCTAAACGTTCGGTTAGTTGGTATTAAACCTCTAATTGCAATTAGCTCATGCTTAGAGAAATTTGTTGTCAGTACAAACAAACAACATACATTTACTCTCGCATCTGGATGCTCTGCCCAGCATATTAGGGGCGCAGCACCCTGAAGTATTCTGTCTTTAGGCTAACATGAGGAGACAATTGGAAGCTGGTTGTTGGAATAATGTTTATACTGCGTTTAGGATAGAGTTTAGGATAGAAGAGGTGAAGTTGGGTTACGTAAGAACAGATGAAGTGCAGTCATGTAAAGTAAAGTACTGTAAAGTTTGGTTGGGTTGGGTTAGAATAGGTTGGGCAAGGTTATGTTGGGTTAGGTTATCTGTCAGATGTTGGTAACTAGGGCAGCTTGAGTCGTTCCGTCTCATGCGCTGCTATTGCCCCTGGAAGCAAATATAGTGACAAATAAAGAGATGACAACAGAAATACACAGCGATTTTATGACACTCGTTGAACATGACGTCATTAGTGCGCCCTGAGTGGCTTTCTCGTGAAATATCCCTGCCCCCTGCATGTAAATAAATTGCAAAAGAAATAAAATATAAGAAATACACAATGGCTTTCCGAACACCCTGAATATTTTGAAGGGAAGAAAGCGTTTAGCTGACTACCAAATCGGAAATCTAATCTATGTATATGACAACCAGACTGAGCTACTGCTTGCCATCTTGCCTCCATGTTGCAATAGTGTTGCACGCACTACTGCGCTCGGTTTGAAGGGAATGGTGGTATGCATGGGGACAACGTGCTGCAATTATTAGTATTGTTGATGATGAGAACAGTGACGTCTTTGCCTTTAGTACACAGGCTCTAGTCCGGCCCTGAGACCCATGAGGACGGACCCAAGACGGAGGACCGTCATGGCAACTGCGTCAGTAGCAACAATTAGAATGTCAACATCAGCTTCCCACACCGGTGGCGTGGCGTGATTTTTCTCTTGGCTGTAGTGCGAAGCTCCACATAGCACAGCATTAAGAAGGCTGCCATACCTAAGAACTGAAGAGTGCCCAACTATGCAGTCAAAGTTACAGCTAATTTCATGTAGGGATTCTGCCCATCATTAGTCGAATTGACATTATTTAGCACTCCCACTACGACATTACTACCCTGTTCTGTAACACAAGAGACGCCTTGTAAATTCAACCGATGCTGCAGTGCTGGACCCAGATTGACGAACTTTACAAAATTATGAAATTTAATGTACTGAAACTTACAACATTTTTACATCCTTAGAGAAACTTGACTTATTAATCCCACATTTGTAATTTTTGTAATTGCAGCTGTGAAGCGTTATGCACAGGCGCCTCTGCGCTCGGCTTATGTGATAGCTCTTTGGACACTTGCTGGCTTCTCACACACCAAGAAGTGCTTAAGCTTCGTAAATGAACTTATAACTGGTGTGTAACTGTGGGATACGTCGTAGGCTCGTCTTTACAAGCTTGTATTTAGCTTAATAAATCTGGGTTCGGGTTAGATAGTGGAGACGACAGTGTCTGGTTCAAACAGCATAAGATACGAGTAGTCTTTTTTGAAAAATTCTGTCTCTCTTTTGTCAAATAAGGGTAGTCAGTCGGCACCTTTCACACTACATCATTGTTGTCCCATTTTGTCACACCATCGACGTTCTACGCACTGCTACCAAATGCTCAAAAACGAGTGACAAATGCTTGCTGCAGAAATTATGGCCGACGCCTACATTTTTCTCGAGAAAAATTACCCCATTTGTCACAGACTCGACAAAGCAACGAGGTTTGTCATTTACCGCACATCGAAACAAACGACCATTGGGGACTGGTCTCACGATGCAGTGTTAATGACTGTTTTATTTGTGGGCATCAGGCGAGGTTATGGTACAAATGTTGTAATTATCTCCGCAATGGAGGTTATGTTTTTGTCGAGCTTGTCTGCTTATCTGTCTATTTGTCTGTCTGTCTGTCACCACGATAACTCAAAAAGTTATGGGTGGATCTTCACAAAATTCACAGGGATTGTTTAACATGTTAGGAGGAATAGATGATTAACTTTTGGTGAAGATCCATCCGGTCAACAGTTTTGTTCTTTGTTTGTCTTGTTTTGGTAGCATAACTCAAAATATTATTGACGGATTTTCATGAAATTTGCGCGAATTGTTAGGAACGTTACGAAGAGCAAATGACTATTTTTTTTAATGCTCTGTTCGCCCATTTGTTTGTTTATCTCTGTGTTTCATTTAGTATTTGTCAGCAGCGTAACGCAAGAAATTATGAACGGATCTTTACGAAATCTGCAGGAATTGTTAGGAATGTTAGAAGACCCAATAAGTAAATTTTGGTGATGAACAGTTCCTCCGTTTGTGTGTTTGGCTTATTGTAGGGTTCGTCAGAATATAACTCGCATACTCCAAGTTATGAATGGATATTCATGAAACTTGTGGGAATTAGTAGATGTGTAAAAAGGCACATATGACCAAATTTTGTTGATGATGATGATCGGATTGTTCGTTTGTGTGTTTGACTACACTTGTGTTTGTCTTAATGTTTGCCAGTATATAACTAAAAATATTACTGATGTACCTTCAAGATAATCACAGAAACTGTTATTAATGTCGAGACGCACAAGTATCCAAATTTTAGCGATGATAAAAGGGTTATCCTGATTTCAAGACCAATATGATTTTTTTGTTAACATTGTATTGCTTGGCGGAGGTATGCGCTCTCCGAGTGCTCTAGTTCTCACTAAATCGTATTTTATGTACCTTTGTAAAATTTACAGGCGATACATTGAACCTTTGGTAGCCATCTTTCAATAAAATCGTTGAAAAATATGGCCGTGGACAATTTCACCTCACTAGATGTTAATATGAAAATATTTAAATTCACATAACTAAAGGTAAAATATTACAGCAATATAGTACAGGTAGAATTTTGAAACTAACAACACCAAAGATTGAACATTTCACCCATACGTAAATTGTAGCATACTACATCTAAGAGAACCAAATTCAGAACATTTCACCAATCCATAAAAGATAAAATATTGAACCTAAGACTTACCAAACATAAAACATTTTAGCTACTCGTATAAATGCTAAGGTTTTACCCAACAGAAAGTAGGAATCTCATTTATTATCTTATTGCAATGCTGCGTCCCTACATAACTTTGAGGCTGTTGCATAGCCTTTACCTGTTACTAACTTAGGGTGAATATGAGGGCCTAGTTCCCACTGAATTTTTGCATAGCCTTCATATATTACTAACTTTGAGTCAAGATAAGAGTCTAAAAGACAGTGTGGTATTTGCATAGCCTTCTTAGTGACTCTGGTGGAAATTAGTAGTTAGATGGGTTGACAAAAACGTCTCAAGGCTGCAGGTGATCGCATAAGAAATTACATAGGTTGCGAGCAATAGATCAAGGCTGAAGGTGTTCACATTAATAGTTAGGTAGGTTTACAACAATGGATCAGGGCTCCAAGAGATTCATTATTAGTTAGGTTTGCAAAAAAATGGATTACGGTTGCAAGAGATCAAAATTAATAATTAGATACGTTGACGACAATGGATTAGGGTTGCAAGTGATCGCGTTAGCAGTTATGCAGGTTTACAACAATGGAAAAGGGTTGCAAGTTGTCAGAGTTTACTGATACGGACTGTCTCTAATGACTATCGCAGGCCGCCTGGCTCGTGTTGACCGGCTGGCCGAGGCAGGTAGCTGCATCTGCGGACGGTCCTTGGTATCATTCGCGAGCTTTTCGGCTTCTGATCCGTGCGGCTTCGGTGCGGCTCGGTCGCTATACGCGTTTTTAGGCTAGCACCGGCGACCTCGTTCTGAACATAAATCATCCAACTTAGCGCGCTTCCCCGGCCGCGTTCCACCGATATTCCGCGCCTTGGCCAAAATAGCAGTATACTGCTCCTGCTGCGCCGCTCAATAGCGCTGCCATGTGCCAACCATACGCCACCGTAGTTCCACCTGAAATTTTTAATTGGGAATAGAAGACACGGGCATGGGTGCGCGAGCGGGAGCCTGAAGCGGCCTGATGCAAGTAATCCAATATATACTACGAGTAATAAATATTCTCCAGAGTAAAACACCTGATTAACCGAAAGGTTTTTTCCTGAGAAGTTGGAATTTATTTTATTAGAAGTTAAGAATCACGAAAGAAGTTGTGCACAGCCTGTGTTTCTTGAAACTAATATGGGGTTTATAATAAACATCAATCCAATATGTTTAAAAATTTGAACCTTTTGCACATGTGATTGGAAGATATAATTAAAACAACGCAACGATATATGTATTTTGTCAACATTCGATAACTCCATGAAGTATTGCGGAGTTCGTCGCTAACAGCCTTTGTGGTGAGGTATCTTGACTGCGTAGCGTCTTCATTAAGTGTTTGAGTGTTTGCCAGCAAACGATGTCAAAAGGAGGGCGATGATGAGAGGGAGACGGGTTGTGGGAGGCCACCCAAAGGGAGAGAAGGAACCGTAAATTGACAAATTCTTGTGTTCAGAAATTGCTTTAGTAATACGATAAAGAAAAACTTCCAGCTGATTAATTTTAAGTTTCGCTGATCAAAAATATTACTTAGGAGCCAAGTATTGTGTGCATGCACCATTAGCTTCGTTGNTTCTTGTGTTCAGAAATTGCTTTAGTAATACGATAAAGAAAAACTTCCAGCTGATTAATTTTAAGTTTCGCTGATCAAAAATATTACTTAGGAGCCAAGTATTGTGTGCATGCACCATTAGCTTCGTTGGGACTCGAAATTAATATGTTCTTAACAACGGTAACTCGATCTCTACCAAGAGCTGAAATTAAATAGTTTGCTGAGACTCATCCATAATATGTAGCTCTGTCAGCGCTATAGCCTTGCCGTTGTGTCGTGCTACACTTAAGTGTTCGGTTCGAATCTCCACGATCCTCTAATACATAAATATATATATATATAAACTAGCGATGAAAAACACGTTTCTCGTTTAGTTTAGGAAACTGAATTATTAACTTTACTGTCGCTATCTTTATCTTTTGTTGAATAATGAAAAGAAGCTCACGTTAAATTATTGAAAATAAAAACCTCGAGGTTCAGTATTCACAAAGTTGATTAAGTTCAATTATAGCATCAATTAGCTGTTCGCACCGTCATAAAATGACGGCAAACAATAGTTTATCAAATTTAAAAAAAACTCCCATTTTGTTTGTTTTTCTTCGTGTTTCTGCTCCGAAGAATATTTTCTCCTTTTCAAAGTTGCTATTCTGCTCGATTTACTCAGCATGAACGCGCACTAATAAAGCATTACAGAGGGAAGGAAGTGAAATTCAGTAACCATGCTACTGTTATCAGAGGCACCTCAAAGTTCTCCTATGCTTCGTCCTAAAATGTAGTCACGTAGCGGCCCTTTAAAACTGTTGACTCCAAAGCAACACTCATACATAGAAGGATAAAATGTAGTCACGTAGCGGCCCTTTAAAACTGTTGACTCCAAAGCAACACTCATACATAGAAGGATAAAATGTAGTCACGCAACGGCCCTTTCAAACTGTTGACTCCAAAGCAACACTCATACATAGAAGGATAAAATGTAGTCACGCAACGGCCCTTTCAAACTGTTGACTCCAAAGCAACACTCATACATAGAAGGATAGGGACCCAGTAACTAACCAGTAAACTGTGCGTTACTGCACCGTTTGCTAAATAAAGATGTTAACATAGGTACTCATAGTGCGCATTACGTTATACGGCGTAGATAGAAACAGGCACACGAAGCGTATATGATGTATAGAAGCACCTGGTATTCATAACCTGCTGGTGATATACGCGTACTGCCCCGTCCGTACCACCGACTCTAGTAACCTCGTTGAGTTAAACAAAAGACAATGCTCTCATATTCACGATGTTTGGACGGTGTAGTAATCTATACGTCAATCGATGTCCAGTATCTTGTAAAATATTCAGTTACTTTCTCTCAGCAGCAGTGCAGTAGAGCGTCCCTCGCTGGGTTATGTACAGTGTCAGCCCTGCCTAGCTCCTGTAGCATCTATTGTTACCTTCCTTAAATAAATGCAACAGCTCTTATGCCAAATGTTCTTGCGGTTCTTGAAGCTTGTCTTTTCTACGATTCTCTCGATGTCTCCGAGTAAGAATTATTAATCGAGCTTTTGTTTTGAAATATCATTTTTTTACAAAGGTCCGCCTAGAGAAATTTGAATGGTACCTTCTAAGCAAATCTCCTTTGGTCTCTAAATAGAAATAATTGAAGCAGGCATCATTTATATTATTTTCAAATATCTTGGATAAAAAAGAGCAAAGCTGGTACTCTGGGCCACAGCCTGCCCATCGTGTTTCTGCCAAAGTTGAATTATTCATCTGCAGCTTGGTGTATTACACAAGGCTCCAGATCATGATCTTTCGATATTTCCAGCAGTACTTGCAGCTTACAATTTCGTTCATCATTTATAAATTCTTACTTTTTACATTTTCGTTTAACATTTCTACCATGGTTTTCTTTTTCCAGCTTAGCTTTATGCCATCGCGTTGTCTAAAAAACTTCGATTCTACTGGGTTTAATCAAAAAGTGATTACTGTGTAAATTTTACTTACAATTAATTAAACTTCATGAGCTCCCATCAATAATTCTAGAGCACCAATACCAACCTGTTCTTGTAACAGCAAATAACTGAGAACTGTTAAATTCCAAAATAAATTTCTGGCTATTGAACAGCTATCTCAGAACAGAAGAAGTGTATCTCTATGCATATTTTTCAGGAAGTTTCCGAATGAAGAACAACTCAGTAGCGTTCCATGCAATATAATAAAATGTAATAAACTTCAGTGAGCGGCGATTTAGAGTATTAATACATTACCTAGTGGCCAACGCCTTCATGCAGTGACAGAGGAAGAGAAGAACTTCAGCCAAACCACTGGTTTTTCTCTTCTATTTAACTCCACTTCAAAGGAGTTCTCAAACGCAAATTAACCATTCTGTCTTTAGGCTTGAAAATTTTCAGTCAAGGCCCATATTAAATACGACAATAAATTATAAATATTACTATAAAATAATTCATTTAACATATTTATTCTTATGTTTCAATATTTTATGTTTCTCAATATAAATGTTTCTTGGCAGGTGAAGAAAAGCTTGACGAAACTGAGGTCAGGTAGGAGAGTATGGCAGTCGTGCCACGCTTTATTGTCAACAGATAGGCGAAAATTAGACCAGAATGCAATTATTGGACAAAATAGGGGCTTCAGAAGTCAGTGCACTTCTCCCATCACCAACTTTAAAATTATGCAGTGTTAGGTACTTGATCTAAAGCCCAATGCACACATGTACACGGCAAACTTTGTTTGTAACTATGTCGAGCAAAATTTGTTGGAACGCCAGTCTACTGACACTCCACGTACCGAAAGTGTGCGCGTCTAACTGCTGCGAGTCAGTCGATCAGCAAACCTTACCAGCACTGATGAATACAATTCTTAGCGACGAATATCTAACTTTATGCATCACTGTAATTTAGGAAGAAAATGCGAAACAGCTGCACTAACAGTGGCAATTCATAAGTAGTTTAGGTCTGGCGGAGTCTACGGTAGTAACATAACTTCAGTATATGAAGGCCAAGGCCAACTTTCGCATGCAGACGCTGACGTAAGATTGTTCTCCACTTATAGTAAGCACGGAGTTAACACTAGAACACCAGTGTATGCTTTTCGCCTCTCGTGCACATAGCGCTTAAATAACTGCGAATGCCATCCCTCTGCTGTCAACGTTCTCTCGGTTGCTATTGGCAACGCGGGCTCGTCACAACCCCCGCCCCCTCTCCCTGCCCTGATACCCCAGCTTCATCCCAGCACCCTCCCTTAGAACCCCCACCCCCTGTCAATCTGGAAGCTCTTTCATCTTCTGCTCGCCCATCTACAGCTCGCTGAAAATAACTTGAAAGGTATGCGGGAAAAATCAGCTGTTCTGAGCAAAAAAAAAAAAGTGAAAATTTCTGAAATAAAACATGTAATCTGAGCAGAAAGTGTGAAATTTACAGAAAATAGCTTTCGCACAGAAAAAGAGTAATTTGCAGTACTCAACTTCCCACGGTGTGCTCCTGTGTTACCTGGTGCGAAACTTTACAGCTGATATATAGTGTGATGTTGAATGCGGTGCGGGAGGGTAAGAGGCGTGGAGTAGTTTTTAGGAGGTGCGTTGGGTTAGGCTTGGTGCTTTGGGTTAGATAAGGTTACATGTCAGGTTAATGTAGATAATGTTTTTATGTTACACTAGGAGAGACAGGGCGTGTTGGGTAAGATCTGAGTATAGGAACATTAACAAGTCAGACAGACAATAATATGAGTGTTTTGTGCCCAATTTAGACCAGAAGTAAACATTGCCGGGAGTGGCACTTCACCAACAAATGCTCCGCCAGACTCGGCGAAAAAGTTGATCGAAGGGCGCATTCAGCAGATGGATCTAAGCTAATCTTTTTCATAGCTTTCGAGCAATTCACTGCAGCTTGCCGCTCATTTTCCCTGTTATCTATTCACTACTACGTCTGTAACGCTACAATTTTTCTCAACACTTTGCTTTAAAGGGTGACAATTGCAACTGCAATGTCAAAAGTATACAAATTCATCGTCTGGTTACAACGATGATAGCCAGCAGAAAACGTGCCCGCCAAAGTTTCGTTTACAAGCTACAAGATCGTACAAAACATTCAGTCACTGAGCACTATGCACAGTGAAGAAAAAACTGGCTTGTAAACAAGGAAAAACCTCATTAAATGAACTAGAGGGCCCACGCTGTTAAAATATGACACCAAAGAACTTATCATGAGCCGTCTTCATTGATCATACTTATCTATCGTTATTACTACTGCTAACCTAAAAGTACCCGGAGATGAGCGTTTACCGCTTCACAACTGCTGAAAATCGAAACTTTTTCTCTCCCTGACACGGAGAAAATTCATTGCATTCAGCAAGGCTCAAAGTTCTAGTTTCGATTTGGCATCAAGGATAAGGTAGGATAGCCTAGAGGTCCAATGGTTTGTTGCTTCGCGAAAGCTGTTTCATCGACCAATGAATTAAAGTTGAGGGAGAATAACTGGTGCAACGAAATACTCTGAAGGAAGAAACTAAAGATCATGATGCATTAAGAGTTCTAATGGAAGCTTCAGATACAGGATCTTCAGTGCTGCGATTTCAACTTTGACAATGCAAGAGAAGTGCATTGAAGTGTAAGGTTGCTATATATTTTGCCATAGATTCGATGTATTCAGAAGGCAATACTCGTACGAATCAGACTTCATGACAGCGCTAGGAGAAGCTATAGATATCTTCATTATTTTAATTTCAACGGTCGCTGATTAAGATACGTTTGCCATCATCTGCAACCTGGGCTAATTTCCACCTTTCTGTTTCGTTAGAGCGTGATAGAAAATGGATAAATAAACAGACAGATTAAATACATATCTGCCTTTATTATATTGTAGATGTTCACTGCTTTTATTTATTATGCAACTAGGGATAATTTTACCCATAAACATTCCAACCGCGGGCATCTGTCACTGGTGCGTGTGCATTAACATGCCTCAGCAAGACTGATCTATCGCCAGTAATGTCCCGTTGAAACCCTCGAAGATGTCACTCGTCTGCGCACGGCTTTAAAAAAAAATCATAGCACTCGACATCAAGCAATGACGTCACAGGTGCTGACCAGACCACGACGTAGCCTCAGACTTTTGTTCACTATCATTTTCAAGTGGCTGCAAAATTTAAACAAATATAATGTTAGAGTTAAATAAGATTGTATTCAATAAGAGATGGAAAAATAGTTTTTAATTTGATTACCGCCGTGTTAGTAACGTGGAAGTGACAGTTCATGTTCCGTTAATGTGGAATTAGCAGCTGCACATTTCAGTATAATAGATACAAAGTCGAGTTACAAATAAAATTTAACATTTTGGCATAAAAGAAATCCGATCATCAGAAAAGAAAAATGATAACCTACCGTACAACCTATGAATAAAAATTCCCTTCATTTCTAATTCAGTGAGGGGAGCATAGATGTTGTCAGGGGAGGGGGTGGGAGTCTAAAAAGCGAATGAACAGAGCCACGTGGAATGGCCGGATGTCAGCTCCTGTGCAGTCGGCTGATGTGGGACTAATTGTGGACTGTGTGAAGCGGTACAGCTTAGGTCATAATGTTAAGGCTGAGTCTTGTTCTGTGGATGTAGAGGGACTCTAATGTTATGAGCTCGCTTGGATTAGAAGCGTCTATAATTGAGAAGCTATTTTTGCTGATGGGATGGTTGTTTTGCACAGCATGTAGGCGGGGAGCTGAATGTGAGGGTTTTGCAAGTGGCAAACCGGTTCGACTAGATATATCTGAATGTTGGTCAATATGGGCTTTGAAAGTTGTCCAATGCTATCGATGTAGGAGGCATTACATTCTCTGCATTTCAAACAATAGATAACACTTGACAAAAGTGCTGTGGGATGTTTGTCTTTCAATTTAAATTAGGACCCTAAGGTAAATGTGTTTTTGTAAGAAAATTTAAAGTTGATATGTGGGTAGGCTTCACAGAGGAACGTTTTCAATGTGTTTACTACACTAACAGAGGCTTTGTTGTAGTAAGGGACCAAGTGAAATAAGTCTAATTTACGGACAGAGCGTTTGCTAATGCCGGAATCGAATAGTTTGTTTAGGAATAACTTGCATTAGTTGTCCAAAAAAAGGTGTGGATAACCGTTATTATTTAAGAATATTCGGAGAAAGTAAACTTCTTTGAGAAGGTGAGGTAGGAGAAGGACACATGGTACGCCCGAAATAGTAAAGTTTTTATTGCACTGCTATTAAATTGATCGTAGCAGTGACTGACAAAAACTTGTCCCGAGGCCTGAGAACGTGGGTTTTCTGTAAATCCCAGTGGTCAGCGTTGAGTCTTGTTTAGTTATTCAAACATATAGAAAAGATAAAGAATGATCCGATTGTTTTTTTTAGGGAATTTGATACTTAGATGTCTACTATTCAAATATTACAGAAACAAATCAGAATCAGTTGGATTGTTAAATATGAGTAAAGTGTTATGTAGCTACATAACGATTATAGTGGATCGGTTTAAAGTCATTTGGGCAATCACTAAGCCAAAGGGTATCATGATGGCACAGGAAAATAATTTTTTTTTTTGCTAACGAGGGATTGAGCAGGGACACCATGGAATCTCCTCTATTTGCTGGTAGTCTATTGTTAAACATGAAAAAGGAATCTTTAATGGCGAGACTAAGAAAAGTTTTAAAGGTAGGTTTGTCTATGTTGTGGAATAGGTCCGTGGCATCAAAAACTTTGTTGCAAATAATCTCCATAGTTTCGTCTACGGGGATGTTGGTGAAAAGAGCGATGATATCAACGCTGGATAAATAGGCATTGGGAGGGAAATGGATGTTTTTGATACGGTTTCGAAATTAATATGAATAGTGCAAAGTTTACTGATTGGTTGTTAAAGGTTCCAGTTATGGAACGAGGGATTTTGCAAGAGGATAGGACGTTGTTTTGTAAGTAGCTAGAATTGGTTATGTTTAACAATAGTCAGTACAAGCAAATAGAGGAGCTTCCATGAGGTCTTCGCTCAGTCCCTCGTTATCAAATACTTTCCTGTTTACAAATATTTCCTATTTTATTTTCCTATTTCCACCACCGTCTCAAATATGAGTATATTTAATTACAAAAATAGGTGGGCCCTTGCTGCTACTGGCCGCCCAGTCACAATCGTAAAAGACCTGCGGCCTGCACCCACAGCTAGTTTTTAATTTTATAGCTTCCCTACAGATGCCCACCTGCAGTAGTTAGAAAGTAACCAGCACTTCGGCCCTGTATCCATTTCCCACTCTTGTTTCTGGCCGCAGTTGCCCACCCACTTCCAGCGAGAAGCGCCCACCTTGCAGCTGCAGCCCCGCACCACACCAACTGCAGCAGCGGGGCGTACGCCCCACACCCGCCGCTGCTGGCCTCAGACCTCTGCAAAAAATCCTCAATAAAGCATGCCATAAAATTGGCTGAGGCTGCAGCCAGGCAGCAGTGCCAGCCTTTAAGTGCTGAACTAACTGAGCGTTGCCTTTTATGGAAACTATAATGGCGGACAACAACAATAACAGAAAGTGCCTCTCGAAATATTTTCGTGTGGTTGGCGCAAGCAGAAGTGGTCCAACGAGAGCGCTTTCGGCCCTGGTTTGCGTGCGGCAGGCAGTGGTGTAGTCGGGGCACAGGTGCCCCCTTATGTTGTCATAACCGCTTCTTCTTAACCAGGAGAGCTTCAACCGGCTCAGGGTGCGGTATAGCTTGCTAAAATAAAGTTAGTTATTGCTGGTTCACTGCGGGAGAAGAATAAACTGAAATTGGGTCCACTGTGCTACAGAATTTAGTTCTGCTACTTTTAGATTAAGAGCTAAAAGATAACACACCTAAATATTTCTGCAGCTCCCAACCGCCAGAATACTATCAAGGACAATAAAGCAAGTCCTTCTAGCCCCAGAAACCCATTTTCTGATTTTCTTCTTTTGCTACACGAATTTAAGATCTTCGATCGTTTCAGGGCGCAGAAAAAACACACATTTCTCACTTCAGTCATAAGATTTTGTGTTTGTATGTGGCCCCTGTGTATTAGCAAACATTTTGTTGTTGTTCACTGAATAGCTAAAACTCTTCTGCTCAGAGTCAGCAACCGAGTATGGTGCACTCCGTTCTATGACTCATGTAATCATGAGGTTTTGCGTCGCTGGCAGCGCGCTGGATAATCATGCGAGCATAGTCTGATTGGCAACGCATTTTCCAGCTGAACAGCAGAAAATGTTGTGCTGGGATCTATTGCTCGTGTAGGTAACGCTAATTTTTAACTGTTCATGTATTGCAATTGTGATTGGACTCCTCATACCGGTTGTACATATTTTTCGACTAACGTGTCGCCATAACACTTCCTAAGCACTAAAGACGTAATATACCAGGCAGCAAATAATGCAGATCTTCAAGAAAATTCTGTAGTTCTTTTAAACAGAGCCTGGGACATTCTCCTGCTTTGCCAGACTGCAAAGAGTGCGTGGTTTTGCGGAGATCCTTTGCCAGGTTGAAGGTCGTGCATAACTTTAGCACGATCCCGTTACGTTCTTTCAACTATGCCTGCAATCTTCCTTGCTCCTCTGCCGGTCCACAGACCTACTTTGCCAGGCTGTAAACAGTGCATAACTTTACCAAGATCCTGTCGCATTTCCTGCCACGTCCTATAATCTGGCAGCGTAGTTCTATAGAAAGAGTCCAGAAGCTACCTGGGCCTGTCGAGGTCGCAGATTTAGGCGCCGAATTCCATGCTCGACCCAAACTTGCCGCCGTACTTTATGTGCCACTTTATTTCTGGAGGAAACTGTCTCTCCAACTTCCCTGCTCTTTACGGGCGGTCTTGACTTGCTGTACCTCTTCTTATGTATATTGAAATGTATTGTACCCTTCTAGTGATGGCAGTAAGCCTTATCGTAGTGTGTGCTATAGTGGCTCCAGCACTCATCAAGTGATGACGAAAAACTTGAGAGGACGCCGTTTCTTGTTCTTGCTTGGGATACCGTTTTTACAAATGAAAAACTGCAACTATCATATAACTATCTTATAATTAGTATTTAATAAAACACTGAATATCGCCGAAAATTTCACTTCCTCAGAACGGTAAATCCATCCTGCATATATTTACCTCGAAAATGTAAATGACTAGCTACACGGGCAGACATGAATGGCAGTAAAACATGAAGTTCGCTCTATATCGAATTGACAGCGTATATCAGGAACAAAATTGATCGATAGGATTCATATTAGAGCTATATCTCTTTAGATGAAGATTGGCGCTATCTTCATTGTTGTTAGTATCTATTGCCTACGAAACAGCTAAGCTGGGGCAAGATATGAAGAACATTAATAATGACGGACGTGTAAAGAAGCCCGGCCAAATGTCAATGATAAATAATAGAAACGCAAAAAGGCAAGCAGTAGCGGCAGCTACAGGACAGAAGAGGAGAATTCAGAGGGCAAGACTGTCTCCACAGCTAATCAAACTGTTGGCGAGTAACTATTCTTTAGTGAACAATATTTGTCAGGTGAAACTCTGCCCTGGCTGCTCAGTAATAATGTGCATCGTTATAGAGATGTTAATTTTAGCGAGCTGAAGTTTAAAGCGTGCTGGTTCTTATTGTGTTTCATTGCAAACTGGAGTAAGGTACACACAAATATCTTTACATAAAAATATATTCACTAATAAATAAGCAAGCGAATATAGCAACAGTTACACATCGCACAGTATCTTATGGAACAGATATTAGATGATGGATTACTCCACAATACAATAACTGATGTCTACATATAATGGCACAGTGCAATAATAAAACTGATATTTATTATTTATTGTTTCATATACATTGAATGGAGTAGTGAGGCGAAACCTCAGAACAGTAGCCAGTACCAAGGGCCAATTGGAGAGTCCTTCATTGTGCCCGTAAGTCCCAAAGCCAATATCCTGCAGTAAAAATCTGTTCTGGTATAGAGGTAACACTTGAATTAGCTCCTGCTGTTGGCACCTTTCACCACACTCCAGAGGAACAGCAGTTGTACGTAGCAGCATCTATATGTACTACTAGCTCCTACTAGCTCTTTCTTCGCCTAACGGACGAATATTAAAATTAATGCATTATTTTACTAACTAATTGTATGGCATGAAAGTAATATAACTCAATAAAGCTAAAGACTTGGGCACGTGCTTGCCCGCGCGTCTATGGCGGACAGTCGCTCCAACAAACACGCACAGAAATTCTCTCCTTCACTGCGTCCCTGTATTCTGCGCACTCTAAAGTTGAGGATTCGAGTAGTGATTTGTTGGAGTATATTGTCGTCCGAGCAGCGAGGCCACTGCTGATTGCCTTCAGACGGCCACCGCCTCATGTAAATACGTAGAAATCCCTCCACGACCCACCTACTTGAAATTGTAGCTTGGGTTCAACGGCAGTACCAATAGCGAGATATCTCCACAGTGTACGTAACCGCTGCCAGCTGGTTTATTCAGCGCGACATTTGCGTCTGAGTACTAGAACTTTTCGACTTGATAACTTTCACATGAGCTAGAGCGCGTACAGTTTATTTATTTTATTGATTTTTTGTGTCTTATTACACTTACGTATGCACGTAATTATTTGTGCTAGCAAGATTGAAGATTTTGTCGTTACACCAGAATGGTTAGCAGTTGTAATGTGCAAACCTAAAACGTCAACTCTAAAGCTTCCTCAAGAAATTATGTCCGAGGACCACTACGTCCAAACAAATTATCATTTTGATATTAGACATTGTATTATTGGACATTTTATCCTAAGGATATTTTGTAAATTCAAACATTTTGATATTGAACATTTTCCAATTGGGTGATTATGTCATTAGATGTTGACATTTTTAAGATGGTACATCGTTCAACTTCGCCTTCATGTATTGCAGAGTTGAAACAAATCATTTCGCCTCCTTAGAAGGGCTAGCAGTGTTGAAAAGTAAATAATAAATTATTCACAAATATAACGTTAAAATCTATAGTGCATGGCTACTTTTACCCCGCCCGTGATGGTAACAAATCGTGATTTAGTACAAAGATTAATAGGAAAACCGCAGCAGGTTGCGGTACAGCGGCGCCATACATCCCGCCGAGCTGCTCGCGATCCTTCGCATACCAGACGCGGGGGGGTGGCAGGGGGGGCACGTGCCTCGACGAACCGCAACCATGCCGCCGCTCTGCTGCTTGAGATAATATTGCAGGCAAAATTTCTTTAAGATAACTGACGTGAAGAGCAAAATTGGTTTCGTTTTGGTGAAAAAACTGTGAAGAACTTAACTGTGAAAGATGCAACTGCACTCTAGCACTAGTAGTGTGCACTAAAAAATGAAGAAACTAGTGTAGTGTGAAAGCGCATAACTCTGCTAAGAAAGACAAAGTTAACGAAAAATTTAAATTGGTCCTGAAACAGGGATTTAATTTCCATCATCACGAGAATTTGGTTGTCCGTGCCTCTTCACATTAATAGCAGTTCCTGCAAATATCTTGAAGATCCGTCGGTAACTTTTTGAGTTATGTTCTACACAACATGTGGTCAGAGGGAGGAGCCGATGATCACCAAAATTTGGCCATTTGTACCTTTTGACATTTCTAAAACTGCATACAAATTTCATGAAGATCTTGTTGTATGTTTTTTTTGGGGGGTTATGCTACTGATAAACAAATAAAACAAACATACAGACGACAAACAACGAACGAACAGATTATCGCAAAAATTTGGTCATTTACTCAGAGTAACATAACTAGCAATCCCTGTAAATTCCGTAAAGATCCGTCCGTAACGTTTTGAGCTATCTCCATGACAGGCCAACTCACAAACAGAAAAATTCGACGAAATATGTAACCTCTTTGGTTGAGATAATAAAAATGGGGCAAAGGCAGATTCGGCTTTACTTATTGGAAGATATTTGTAAAGAAAGCTGCTCACCGTACGTTTGGCCAATTCAAAACTGATGTTCAGGCCTTATTTTGCAGGAGGGATATATTGCTCTCTCAAAATTCATATAGCTGTAAAACTTGCGTTTCATTAATGGAAGATCAGGCCTGCAGAGATGAGACCTATTTAACAGCGAAACCTGTAGTTGAAACCGGAAAAACAAAAAGCCTTATCACAAAATTAATGCCGTCATTTTTGACGGCTGGGCCCTCTAGTATGTAATAAAAAGCACGTAAACAGCAAGTTCAACTGCACGTCCTTGACAACAACTTGCTGTGATAACAACGAATAAAAGTAGTTAGGGAGAAAGTTCAGTTATATGCGAAACTTTAGGAAATGCAAGTAATTCAGCAGCTACCTCCTGTTTTAGCTACTCCGCACTTTGTGCAGACAAGGAATCCTGCAATAATTAATACCGCGCAATGCGAGCATTGTCGTACTGGGTATCGTCCCAACCCTGTCGTAACCTTTGAAGTCTCATGAACGCTTTAAATTTGACTGTACGCTCCACTGGGAAATCCACGCTCTGGTTCGTGTGGCATATGTGGGCCAACTGGCCCTAGAGAGCTAAGCACAGCTGCAGCCGATGACTGATCGCTACGACCTATGGCACATGTAGCGCAAGGTTCAACGACCCGCCATCCCCCTACCCTAAGGTAAGTGCCACATGATAGCTATGAATATCAAGCATATTTGCTGACTCAGCGCGCCGAGCGCCATGACAAAGACCGCTCACCTTGCCTGGGGACCGTTCCTGGAACCCTCAGCACAACTGTGCAGCAGATAGTTTCCGCCGCTTTAGTTGGTAGGGAATGGAAAGGAAGAAACATTCTTTTGCCAGCAAGGAAGTTTGTTGTACCCGATAAACAATATTTTCTCTCAATTGAAATACCTTATCTTACCTCAATTTAAGCCTTGCCAGTTGCCTCGTCACACTCTAAATATAGCGACATTAACAATGAAACAAACTCTGTTGGTATAAATCCTCAACATTTCAGTCAAATGCACTACCAGGCTTTACCCTCCATAGGATGTTGGCAGATGTCTCATCAAGCTCAAGATACGAAAGAATAAAGAATCCCTGTCTAACTTCCAAATTCCAGTTACATTTACTAGCTAACTATCATGTCAGCAACTACTGAGTGTAGCAAACCCTGGATCGCAGGCAATTCGTACGGCAGCAAGAAACCTTGTCTAACCTCAGTCGCATTCGCTATCAGGTCCCAAACTCCAGCACCGACTGAGGGTGTCGAGCCAGAGAAGCAATAGCTGCAGCTAAAATTCAGCCCGCATTTACCCTCACTTTATGGCCGTGTCCCTCGGATGCTTTCGCAAAGTTTCAGCCGTGGCGTTTCAGGGATTCATTGCCTCCCTGGCATTTTATTTCTTTATTTTCTGACTTTACGGCTGCAGCTAACGCCTCGGTGGACACGGAGGTTGACGGCGATATTAAAGGAGCCTTGTTGAGTGAAACTCAAACTGAGTTTTGGCTTGAGCTTTGACATGAGGCTTGATATTAGACGCGTCGCGGTGCTCCTTGCAGTGTGGCGTATACTTTTATATGAAGCATAATATTATATCTGACAGTGCGCTCTTGTCAGAGGAGCAGTTCGTTTCATTGTGACCTTCCTTCATTAAGATTCTCGAATAATGTAACATGCGTATATAAATGCGTATTTACTTATCCTCATTTCACGCTCGAAGGAAATTAATAGTGTGGCAAACAGTAGGCCATGTTGGATGTTCCCGCCATCCCGTCATGCTCTCTTGACAACCAATTGGCAAAAATTAAACCAGGTTGCGGCTGGTGAAAAATGTAAGGAAATTTCAAAATTGAATGCACTTTCTGCTTTGCTAACTTGGAAACCCAATCAGAGAAGACCTCTCTTGCTTTTTTTAGCCCTGCCATGGATCCTTATTTCATGAAAATCCTTTCACAGTTGTTTTTGAGATATATTATAAAGAAAAAACAGGCAGGCACACAAACGATTGGACGGATCTTCTCCAAAACTTAATTATCTATTCCTCCTGAGATACCTAATAATCCTTGCAAATTTCGTCAAGATCCATACCTTTGATACCTTTGATGATACTTTGGACGAGGACCAGGCGACGTTACGCACGCGGCCCATCTTGTGCAGAGGTGATGCTGCAGTCCGTGACCAGCGGGGTGGCTAACAGCGAGTTATCCCAACCGTTCACGTAGCCGCTTACAGCAGGTTTATCAGGCACTTTCAGTAAGCATGCGTCCAGTAAGTGTTTAAATTGCGCAGTCACTGTACCAGTGACATTTCGAATGTGACGAGGCATTTTGTTGAATAATCTCGCCCCTCGGATTACGAAACTATTCCAATACTTTGTGGCTATCGCATCACCACCAGTTTTGATCGGAATGCGCACCTCACCAGTGCGACCAATACGGTTTGAGTGTCTGGCCTGGATTCGCCCATTGACACTGACAGTAATTCCTTCTAGAATTTTCCAATTATATATGATCGTAAAGCGCTCGAATCTCCTTTGAATTGAGTAGATTTGAAGTTGAGCCAGTCTTTCGTGATAGTTTAAATCTTTCATGCCTCGAATTTTGGCAGTGAATGATCTCTGTAGTCCATTCAAAACTTTCTCAGTTATCTTGGTGACTGACGGACAAAAAGACAGACAAACTCAGACAAAAACATAACCTCCTTAGCGGAAGTTATCAAAATAGAATTGGAGTACAGTACATGGGATACTCAACAGAACAAAGAAGACTACGAATTTATATGATCTCTTATGGTGTCACTGTTGGTAATGGATGAGCAACGTCACCCTAACAATATTTCGGTAGCCATGGCTGGCTTGCTTATTCTACATTAGCACATACCTACTTTCATAACTCGGTGAATAGCGTGTCCGTGACACCCACCCACGCAGAAGAGGAGTTTTCCAGCCATTGAAGTTAGGAACGATGAGCAGGAACGGAGACAAAAAAAATCCATGCCAAGCGGAATATCAGTCAACTTGTACACGAGCTTTATGTGGGCAGTAGGAATGAAAGGAGAGCAGTGGTGTATTTAGCTGAAAAATTGTTATGTTGTCCAATTAGGATTTATAATGATATGGCTACTATGCCTGTTACTTGATGTTCTCGGTAGAGTCCCCTTGCACCTTCAGAGCCTGAAATTTTGTCTGGTAACGTTATGTCTTACTGTATCTTGGAAGCTTTATTTCTGCCAGGGAAAATGGTTGCTTTCAAAAGAAGCTGAATATACAGTACTAGGCACTAAAAAGTCGAGGAAACAGTGAACAACTATTAATATTGTAGAATTTGGAGCTATGAAGAACTATAAAAGTCGTCAGAAAATAAGTTTTTTAATACCACATAACGAGGAACTATTGATTCTGTCGAAGAAAACCCATTTGTTTATCAGTTACAGATAAATAAATAACCAGCACACACGGCCTCAATTATAAACTAACAACAATTAGGCAACAATTTTGCGCAGGCCGCAGAAGCAACTGCAGCATGCATATGCAGCCGCTCCAGTTACGACTCTGATATTCAAATTGACGCAGAACAAACACCGACGCTTGCATTCGCCCTGCGATTATTACACTCCGTGGAATTAATGTCTACCTTTCTCTCATCAACAGGATCCTAACAGCGCTCGTTCTGTGTTGTTTAGGAAAAAATATGGAAATTAACGGGATCTGTGTAATTTCTGCGGTAATTGGTAGAATTTGTTACGTACCATTATCGGGGGAGGTACCAGTACTCTCAACCTGAGGACAGGTAGTTCACATGGCTTGTAGATACCACCATTAGTACAGCTAACACAGAAACATATATATATATATATACATATAAAAATTTGTATATTTAGGGAACAGCCCTTCTTTCAAGCAAATTTCATTAAAAAGATAACCGTATTTATTATTATTTAAAAGTCTATTAGTTCTCTCTAGTTTTCTAAAATACTCTTTACTTGGTTGATTTTTAGAAATTTAGCAGTGACCTACGATAAGATTTACACTACCGGTTTCACCCATCAGTGGGCATCATCAGGTGCTTTAAAACCTAGACAATGGCATAGAAGGAAATTGGAAACCAAGCTTCATGTGCATCGGATGACTACTGAAATCCTACTGAAGTGTTGCTTGGTGGGGCAGCTCTATTTAAACCTGCCGGTACAGTCACGTTCCT
>LQNS02007216.1:11742882-11768975 GCA_001587735.2 Parhyale hawaiensis
TAGCTCATAGAGGATCGGGGTGTAAGTCCCGGTGTCTTTTTGGGAATGGGCCTTTTGGTTCGTCTACTGCCGCCTATCTAATCTAATCTAATCTAATCTAATGATGTTCACCGTTTGGTGCTCCATGCTAATGACGGGCGCTCCTTCAGAATAGTGTCACCATCTCGAGTGGGGGATGCGGAGGCAACCGATAACGAGACCGACGGGCAGTCAGAGACTTTATTTTATCTACATTCAATTTCATACTCCATGTGAACACCGTGCGTCAATCCATGACAGATCTCTGTTTCAAGACTAGGCAACATCCTCACGCAAGTCAGGGTTCAGCATCACCCTACCAAGGTGGAATCATAGGCATAATGGACAATAGTGTTCTCGAATCAGAAAAGTCATAACGCTAGTATACATTAGCACATGACCAACAACAAAGGATCCAAAACACTACCTTGATGAATATCCGAAGCTACCCTGACAAATGTGCTCACGCAACCATCGACTGACACGCGCTGCGTACGCTCAGAAATAAATTCCCGAATGACTGACATCACTCTGCCACCTACACCAAAAGCTTCTAAATTATACACTAGGCCTCTATGGTTAACTACAAAATGCTGCATTAAGTTCTACAGAATTAGGCGAGCTTCACAATGACGATCCAATGCCAAATAGATGAGGTGTGGCACAGACATTAAAGCAGCACAGCAACCCAAGTTTTTCTGTACGCAAACTGACTCGACTCGTAGTAGCAGCCCAGTTGTTTCAGAAAAGCCAGTCAGTTTGCATGCCACCAATTTTTCATACCCCTTTGATGAAATTTATGTCAAAGTATAGATCGGTTAGTGCCTTCATTTTTCGAGAAAGGACCTAAAGGAATGAGTGTAATATTTCCAGTGCATTAAAAACAAGGACAACTTTTCGACCATACCAGGTACCTCAAAATTACGTACACTGAACATAGGAGCCAGAAAGAAAGAAAGTTCCCTGAAAATGGAGGAACTATGAAGACATGGTCCAATCAATTTTATGGATCAGGATCCATCAAGAGCGCTCGCACAGTACTGGATCTCAACGCCAACAAGGTCAAGCCATGCCTAGGGTGACATGCCAGCGCTAACGACAGTAAATTCCTGCCATGTTTGCTATTGAAGTGAGCTTGAAACAGTCTCGTGTTACGAAGGGGATCGACAACTATACTGCCACCGGGGTTCACGAGGGGCTGCCGAAATGGCTCATGACCAAAAACTGATATTTTCAATACGCTCCACCCACAATGTGGATTCTTAATTTGTCCTCACTAGAGACTCCCTGGGGCGTGCTCCAGCACTGCTGAGTTGTCTCGTACACTGCACACATTCGGTGAAGGCTCTGCGCAAAACGCATGTCTGCCACAACGCAGGGTCACGCTCCAATCCGGAGGAGCTGTTTGGAATCGTTTTTTCTTTGAATTGTATTTGTCTCATTGTACAGTACAGTGCTAATTATTTCTCTTGATTTTAATACCAAAAAACTGTCGACCAAGTCTCTCGAGTAAGCGCTAAACGCTGCCGAAACCATTAAAGGGAGAGAAGAACACGAAGGTTTCTTTACAATAATTATAGGCACTTCTTCTGCCGTACTTCTTTCTTCAACGGAGCAGCTCTTCGCTGGAGCCCCCCCCCCCTCCTCTCTCGAAAAAATCGCAACAATGAAACGCACGTACCAATTTATTTTATGAGTGCTGCATGAATGTGCGACAAAATACACTTCTACTGTTGCTGAAGGGAAAATAAAGATTGTGTTGCTCATCAAAATTGATGCCAAGAACTCTCATTTTTTATAATAATAATTATTTTGTCGAAATGATCTCATAAATTAAAGACCTCATACTGGACACATAGTCCGTAAAATATGAACAAAAGGAAATGGCAGAATTGGAATGCTTCAAGCCTCTAGGTAGCAAATGCTATTCAGGCAACGAAGCAGTAGCACGTTAAGAACACTAAGCAATTATGATGACCGCATAGCAAAACTAGAGCACTCTGAGAGCACATAGCTCCGCCAAGCAAAGCAACGTTATAGAAAATTTCAAAATGGTTCTGAAACTATTATGTCCTCTTTATCAGCACCAAACTGTGGTCATTTGTGCCTTTGGCAGTAATGAAAGGTTATGTAATTTTCTTGGAGATCCGTCAGTAAGTTCATGATTAGATTAGATTAGATAGGCGGCAGTAGACGAACCAACAGGCCCATTCTCAAAGAGACACCGAAACTTACGCCCATCCCTCTATGAGCTATTGCCATTATGTTAGTAGGATATAAAAGATTGGGAAAAAGAGAAGAAAAAAAAAAAGAGGAAGAAGTGTCTCAGCAAAAGAGACGATCATGAAAACACGCAGTCATGATCAATAGCCGGTGCTATGCGGAGTTAAATATGTTAGACAGTGTAGTTGGAACGGAAGAAAGAAGAAGACGGATTTAGGAAAACTCGGAGGCTTCGGCCGTTAAGAGTGTGCGACTCCTGGAGGAGGCATCCTTAGCTGTGGGGGATGAGTTATGTTCAGACGAACATTTTGACAAACATTAGTCAAGAACACAAACAGGCATACCGATCATCTACAAAATTTGATCTTTGTGATTTTCAACGTTTCTAAGAATTTTTTTTACAAATTTCATGAAGATCCGTTTATAACTTTTGAGTCATACTTCTGACAAACAGTCAAACACACAACTCATGTAAATTTCATGAAAATCTGTCCATAAGTTTTTAGTTTTTGCATTAAAAAAAGGCAGGCAAACAAACAAACAAACAAACAGGCAAACGGAAGAACGGATCTTCACCAAAAAATAATCATCTTTTCGTCCTCACATAGCTAACCATTCCTCTAAAATTCATAAAGATCAGCCCATAACATTTTAGTTACCTTGATGCAGACAAATAGACAAACTCTATGAAAACATAACCTCCTTGGCGGAGGTAATAAAACCTAACTGAACTAGTTATGACGTGAGTGCAGGAGTACGTTAATTATGTACTCGTAGTACAACATTTGCAGAGTGCGACTGATGGACCATCTGCGCATAGTGAAGTGCATCATGCACTAAGTAACAACACCGCGGTGCAGTCGATGAATTTTGAGTTTTCTCCTGAAAGTACTAGGTTGCTTTTCGTTTCTAATGTCGGCAGGCAGAAGGTTCCAGAAGGGAATTGTACAGAATACAAAAGAGCGCTGATAAATTGCCTTAGACACGTGTGGCAAATCGGGCCTTATAAGAATGGATACATCTTCTGGAATTAAAGATTCCTGAGAAAAAAATTCTCATTTTCGCTCACAGAACAGTATTGAGAAAACATTAAAAGACCAGAAATATTCGACAGTCTGGAACTAGGACATGAGGTTGCCAGAGTTGGCAGGGTGCTCCCCGACAGCTCTCGAGGCCCGCCTGTGTACGGCCTCAAGTTTGCGCCAGAGTGTGAGACCACAGCCGGACCAGGCTGTAACTGCGTAGGTTAAGTGAGGGTATAGCAATGTATAGTACAGGGTCACACGGGAATGGTACGAGAGCAGATGTGCAACTTTGTTCTCCACACCTATTGCGCTACTGAGCCGTACCGCCAGGGCCCGCACGTGTAAATCAAACTTGAGGTCTTCGTCCGAACGACACTCAGGAATTTGGCGTCAGTAGCTCTTCGCATTCTATTTGGTCATTGCGTTGTGACACTAACATGAATGATGTTTTACTGATATTTAGTGAGAACTGATTAACTTTAATCCATCAATAAGCCAGCAATAATTCCTCATTAACACATCTAAGAGACCTCGCCATGATTATTGCCGCTTCAGGCTGATTCACACTAGTAATTTTCGGTTCCGTCACAGCCCGTCGGCCAACAAACGACGCCGCTACTCTGACAACTGACAGAGGTAGAGCAAACGACGGCAGAATGCATAAGGCTGTATTTCTGACGCCGTCGACGCGAAAGCGGCATTAACAATTTTGTGAGCACAAATGTAAGAAGTTGATGCAAGTACGGTACACTCGCAATTGCAACCAATTTGCGTTGAGAATCTATGGTTATTCTGTAAATATGCTGTATAGAAAACGCTCCACACAGTAGGAAAGCACCGTTCACACGCCTAATCAAGCGTCAAACCCAACGAGCCTGTCAACATTTTCACTGAACGACTGATAGGCTTAAGCGGAGCAAAAGTTACTAGCCTGAACTAGCCTTTAGGAACACTGTCAGCAAAATGCACAAAGTTCAGCGCACTTGTGCTATTAGCCATGTCATTCATGTACAATAGGAATAGAACAAGTCCCAGTGTAGAACCCTGCGGCACACCCAGTGTCACGGGTACCAAGACTGAGGAGCTCCCCCCAACGAACAGGTACTGTTGACGACCCGTAAGATACGAGCGGAACCATGGATTTTGCAATTTTAAATACTTTACTGGCGTTGACTGTGTCAAACGCCTTTGGCAAATCTAAAAACACTGATATCAGTGAACATTTCATTACCGTCAAGACCATCAAAACATGATGTAAAAACTCCAAGATTACATCAGAAGTACTACGGCAAGAATGGAAACCGAACTGGTGCGGGCATAGGATATTATGTTTACTTAGGAATGAGTTAAGGCGGACGTACAGAAGCTTTTTTTTCGAATATTTTCGATAAGACAGGTAAGGTGGATATGGGTCGATATTTGTTCATTGCGGTTGGCAGCTGCAGTGTATCCTTTAATGCAAATTTATTTAGCCAAGAAAGTAGGAATAGTCAGTAATGGAGTAGCAGCACAATTCGTCTCTGTCATGTGACAATAGGTTACGCTAATAAATCAATGTAGAAACAGACAACCAATAGGAGTATTTATGTAGTGAGGATACCATCCACCCACCGACACTGTTCGTCCCTAAGATCAGTGTAAGAACGTATTTCCATTGTCTGCGAGCGGTCGGCACTGCCATTAAAATGTTATGACGGCTGTAAAGTTTACGTGTGGCCATACCTGAACTTGTGGCCGCCACATCATGGGCAATGAAAGAAGTTGTCGGAGGGAGCCGTGCCAGAGCAGAAATTAGTCCTCCTTATTTTCTGTCGAATATGGCGGCTGGGAAATAATTTCTCTTACCTCTATGTTTGTGTCGCTGTCCCGGCTGAGATCCAGTTCTTTCACTGTCATTTTCGCCCAGGCATCACTGTAGGCAAATAGCTGCTTCTTCCTGTACTCGCCGGGGAGTATTAATGCAGGTATGTTCTCTGCGTTCTATAGGTATTTGCGAAAGTATAGTTGTGTTGGGTGGGTGTCTCTGGAAGATTATTAAGGTTACTTACACCATTGTAGTCACTTTCTTTTCTCCCGCTGTAAACAAAACAGACTAACCAATTAACTTTAATTTGCCCGGAACTTTCTTCCGAAGAGTTCCTGTCTTTGCTACAGATCGAGGTTGAGGCGAGAGCAAGATTTAAGTCGAGCTATTTGGTCACTCTATTGAGACCCACAGCTGCTGTTGCGTAGTGGGCTGCTGCACTGGGACTGCCATGCACTTACTAAATTAAGACCAACAGCCAAGAACAGCAATACACACTCGCTAAATTAAGACAAAGAAAGCAAGAAATCGAAGCCAAAGAAGCTCCCTTGTGACCGGTATTGACCAACTGAGCAGCCACGTCGCAGGTGCGGTTCGCAATCTGCCAGATCGGCAGGATAAAAAAGAAATCTCCGACGCACAGGATCAGCGGCGGTGTACTCGCCTGTGATGCAGCACCGTCTCTTGTAATGAGTGCCGTGTTCAGCTGTGGAGTTTGTTTACGCGAGAGGGAGGCTGCAGTTGGCCCTCATGTGGCCTGACAAGCGCTGGTAAATTCTAGTGCCACGGACCACACGATACCTTGACTGTCGACTCTTCGCAAGTGAGGCTCTTGGCAAATTGACAAATCCTTGATAAAATTTGTTCCACTCAACGTACCGACTTGAAGCAGAATTAAAAACTGTTCTCAAAGACGCAAGGAAAGTATCTATTGGAAAGAAACACGCATGCCTGAGCACTGGCCAACGGTAAATTGCAAAATTTATAATTAGCCAATTTTTGTTCATTTTGCTATCCTCAAGATTCAATTCTCGTCATCCACAGTTGATACGCAGTTGTGTTTCTGGCTGATAAGCACATTTCTTGCATCACCGAGTACCGTTTACTTTTTGTTTGAGGTCGTTCGGTTGCCTGGAAAATATTTTTAGAAGCTTAATCTACTTACAGTCAGCCTCATTTCAGTCGAGGTTATCATGTGGTCCATAGTAGTACACGCTGTCACCTTTTGATGTTCAAGACGACGGGTTGGTTTTGGGAAAGAACTTTTTTAGCGTATTAGTTCTACAGCAGTGAAAATGTCAAAATGTCCCGAAAATCTGCCATTTGCGCTTGTTGCGCGTAAAAGAATGCGTTTAATAGCAGTTTTTGCTCTAAAATTTGAGTGCATACACTGTAAAAAAAATCCGTAACTTTAGCGGAAAAAAACCCGTAAATGTTGCTTGTAAAGCCCCGTATTTCGGTTTATTGGAAGAATTCCGTATTTTACCCTTTCTCCGGCGGCTATACCTGCGCTTACTTCGCGCTGTACCAGATGGCTGTTCCCTATGAACAGACATTTTATTCGATCTATGTACCAAGTACGATCTCGTCTACAATCTCATACGTTTCTTTTGAAAAGGAATATAGTATATGTTGACTTTCACTTTACAATAAATTCCGTAAATTTTGCGGAAAAATCCCTGGCAGTAATAATGCCAAGAAAATTCCGTAAGATTTACGGAATTCCGTAATTTACCCATCAGTCGGGGAAAAAGCCGGCTCGGTGCGGGACTCGAATTCCCGTCAAAGAGGATCTAAAGTCAACACCTCTACCACTGCCCTGTCCAGTGCTTCTACGAGAGAGCTGTAAGCCAATTAAAGGAAATGCTGCTGCTGATGATATTTACCTCCGCCAAGGAGGTATGCTTTGGTAGAGTGTGTTTGTCTGTCTGCTACGGATTTTTATGAAATTTACTGGGATTGTTATGTATATTAGGAGGTACAGATGATTACCTTTGGTGAAGATCTGTCTATCTGTTTGTTAGTCAGCTTATTTTTTCTAAGCAACATAACTCAAAAAGTTACGGACGGATTATGAAATTTACATCAGTTTTTAGGTATATTGCGAAGACTTACTGACTAAATTTTTACGATGATCCGTTTGTTAGTTCGCTTGTGTTTTTCTGTGTTTAATTTTATGCCTTTTCGTAAAATAACTCAAGAAGTTATGAACGGATCTCCATGAAATTTTCAAAAATAACTAGTAATGGTGAAATACATAAATAAATAAATTTTGGCGATGATCGATTGGTCTGCTTCTGTGTTTGACTAATGCTTGTCAAAATGTCAGAAGCTGCATTATAAAAGACAAAACTTATAAACTGAATGCAAACTAGAACCATGGTAGCAGAAGTGCTGAGTAATACTTATTTAACTGAGTAATTTCGTTGAACTGACGTAGTTTACTGTTATTCCCAGCTTTTTAAGTTTAACAAATTATGAGCGATATAAATACATTCCCATTAAACTACTACACTCAGCAAATACGTGACTGTTGAACGTACATGTACAATTTTGTGTCAATCATTTACAAATAAGATTATGCATCAATTACTTGAGCATTTTGAGCACACATACCTCCGCCAAGCAAGGCACGGTAACGAAACGTTATTGGTTCTGAAACTCCAATTAATAATACCTTTTGAGAGTAATTGCAACTGCTGTAGTTTTCTTGAAGGTCCTTTCATAACTTGTTGAATTATGCTGCTAACAAACATTCTGCCAAGCATTAGTCAAACACACGAACAGACAAAGCGAGCATTGCCAAAATTCAATTATTTATGTATTTCAACATTGCCAAATATCCCTGAAAATTTCATAGAGATCCATTCATGACTTATTGAGTTATATTGCGAACAAGCATAAAATTCATACAGAGAAAAACAAGCGAACTAACAAACAGATTATCGTAAATACTTCAAAACTAATGTACATTTCATAACAATCCGTTCATAACGTTTTGAGTTATGTTGCTAAGAAAAATAAGCAGACAAACAAACAGATGAACAGATTTTCACCAAAAGTTAATCATCTGTTCCTCCTGACATACGTAACAATTACAGTAAATTTCGTAAAAATCCGTGACATACAGACAAACACAGACAAACACACTCGACCAAAATATACCTCCTTGGCGGAGGTAAATATCATCAGCAGCCAAAAACATTTGCTTTAATTGGCCTACAGCTCTTTCGTAGAAGCACTGAACAGGGCAGAGGTAAAGATGTTGACTTTGGATCCTCTATGACGAGGATTCGAGTTCCGCACCGCGATCCTGCTTTTTTCCCCAACTGCTGGGCAAATTACGGAATTCCCGTAAATCTTACGGAAAATTCCCTGGCAGAAATAATGCCAAGAATTTTCCGTAAATTTTACGGAGTTTTATTTGCAGTGTAGATATAACCCTCTCGTGATTAAATAAAATTTAGTCTTCTCGTATGTTGTACTGTTGAAACGTTTAATATATGAAAGATAATTATAATGATGGGGTTGACCCGTAGTTCCTCGCGAGTCTTTAAAGTTGCCGTAAAAAACATCACACTTTGCTCTACTGCCTGAGCTTTTGTAGACAAGCAATGCATACTCAGCAGTAAGTTTCAGCTTCTGTATCTAAATGAAGGGGAATGCAGGGTATTCATTACAGTATTTGTATTTCTTTGCAATATTGCCACGTGCGGCTGTTTTATTAGATAATAATCGGGTTAACTGCATAGATTGAAGACAAGGCAAGATTTACGCCTTGATCTGGGCGTCAAGGCTTTTTCTAGCCTCCAGCCAAGGTTAAGAATATTTTGATGCTCTCGTGGACCCGTCACAGAAATTTAGTCATGCTGTCACATGTTTTATATTACAGGATTTGTTAGGTGTGGAACCATCCTCGACTTTACTCAAAATGTTCAACACGCTTCCAATTCCTTCCCTTCATGACAAGGACAGTCTGGAGGCCTCCACAAGTGGACCACCAAGAACCACTGCTCATTTAAAACTGACTGTTGAGGATCTCTTGCATCGGCAGCGTTTATCAACACGACCGACTTGGTCAACAGTTTTTACTTTTGAAATCGAGACAAAAAATTACTAAATATTCCTAAGTTCTAAACACAAACGTGAGTAGCATGAGGGCCTCATAATATTTATAGTGTTTATCGGTGTTGCTGTCGTTATTATTATTAAAACTTCGCAGTGGGGCCACCCCGGACAGGTAGTGCAAGCCAACTAAAGCATTATACAACACCGGGAAGCCCGAAACTCTGCAAAAAAAATCCATCAGAAAGCCATTAACAGCTGGCTTAAACGCCTGTAGGCCGACACGACCGAAAGCCGATGCCGGCAATGAATTCAAACCGAAACAGGCTAGGGCAGGAAACAGCGACTGATCTGCCGAGTCTGGATCCTAACCGTCTCCACTGTATAGGACAGGGCATCAGCCGCAGCCCGTGTATTTTTCCCAAAGACCTTATATGAGAGCGACTATGTAGATCCAATTCCTTGCTCCCTGGAGCAGCGCTGGATATCATTGTGGCTTCTGTCTTCGATCAACCTAAATATTACAAAAACTGAATAGATGCTATGATATTTTCCTAAATATTTTCTATGGATGCAGTCACAACAAATTTGTAGCGCAACGATGGTACACTGAAACGATTGCATGAGGAAAGTGTTTTAGCTCAGGTACGCGCTACAGTCTTAACTTCAGAGGTCGTACATACGATTGTTCCATTTGTGGCATCACCTCGAGCTGCAGCCTGCGCGATTAACCATTTCATAGGAGACAGATGGCGTTTGACCGTCACGGGGTCAAACGAATTTGTTGGCAGAGCGCTCAGCGTAAGGCCCAAAACGCACAAGTGACTTTGCTCGCAACTATATGGAGCAAAATCTGTCGGAACGTCAGTCTACTGACTACTCAAGGATCAAACGCCTGCGCGTCTGAACGCTATGAGAAAGACATTGATAAATGCCAATTTTAGCCCGAAAATTTATGCATTATTTTGTATGATATATTTGTCGAAACAAACACTGCACCAAGAAGAATATTTCACCATTCGTTTACGTCTGGTGGATCGTACAATAGCTGTCTAGCCTTAGCGAAAACAAGCGAAGGCTGGAGTGCGCAACAGTACGGCCTACAGCACTACTTTACTTTTCTCGGTGAAGGTACAGTCCATGAGATTTCATCTATCCGAAACTGAGTATATTATTTCTCCCTGTTTGCAATGAATGTTTTGTGAAGACTCCTTACTCGATCACAGGGCAGCCGATGTGCTCCGCTAGGCACCCACGCAACTGTAACTGGCAGACAGTCGGTACGGTTGAGCATCGTCGACAATATAACCGAAACACCGGCAGTGCTCTTATAAACTTAGCTTCTCTTCTTATTGTCCCACAGCTAAGTGCAAACATATCGCAAGTCTCATATTTATCTAGTTAGAGTTCAAGTCAGACATGTGGTTTTGATAGGATTTTGGCTATCATTCCGGGACGCAGCTCATCGTTCTGAAACAATTCACGTTGTCGTAGTAACTTCCCAATTGCTTAGTCATTGGTGTTGGAGAGTTCTACACTTTCTTAACGCGCGCGATCCGGAAGTTACGAGGATTTTTCATGCAGCTGTAGTCAAGCTCTTTTTTAAAGTATGACACACTTCTCAGTGCCAAAATTACGTTGTAGACGCGAACGGTTTCGAAACCAAGCGACCGTCTCTTCAATTAAGCGCGGCGGTTGCCGAGTCACAAAGAGCGGCGACGGTAAACTTCAGCGCACATTTCGTAAGTTACGATCTCGTAAAAATGCAGTTACGGCCATCAGCGCCGGCGCACTGGCTCAGCTTTGCGATACAAAATAAGCTTGGAATTTAATCTGCAATCAGTGGGTTTGTTTAGCGACAGCAGCTGCGGTGCGTCACCTGTCAGTTCCAAATTTTGAAATTTCGATTTTATTCGTCGATCTGTGTTGCTACGAAATTCAGTGGCAGGATCTATATTCGGCCTTGCGGTGCTGGATTTTAATGATAGGTACTTATTGTAGCGGCAGCACGAGAGGCCGCACATTCAAACCTAACTAGCTCTCAAAAATGACAACTTCCTCGGTCGGCGACACCCAGCGACCGCACTCCGGGAATGTGAAATCAAACAAAGATCGCATTTTCATAATATTCTCAGGGTCAAAATCTACCTGCATTGAGTCATTCCGACAAGTATAATCTCCCGGCAGTTAAAGTCCAGTGACATGGCCCCATAACTCAAAATAAATCAAAGAACAGGCAGAATCTGCATTCGGGCACAACGATGCATGGAATAAGGCTTAAATTCACACTTTACATTAGAAGGAAAAATAGTTCTAAGCTCATCAACATAACTTCACTGAAGCACTTGATTCCTGGCTAGGATTGCAGCAAAACTTACTAAGCATATCTGCAGACACTATATTATAATTCAGTCACTTTAGCGGGCGACATAAATAGGCTACCTCTAATTAGAAAGAGCAATTTTTGTAGAGAACAGGTAATAACCTAGAAATATCAAGATTTATTTCCATATAGATTAGTTTAGGCGATTCTTTCCAGATAATCAGCATTTCCCGAGGAATACAAATAATATCTGACGAACATCACGAGTAGAGAAAACAAATAGCTCACAAATCTCAAGATTAATTTTATTTAAATCCGTTTACGTAATTCTTTAAAAGAACTAATTATCTTTATAGATGAACAATCCAGAACTAACAAACATTACGGTACGAGTAATTCCTATATGCATTACTTAAATATTCTCTCCAAACGTCTCAAATTTATGGTACATTCCAATATAAAACCCCACCGACACAACCACGTAAAGATAGCAAGATACTTGCAACACACTTGAGCAGGAGTGCATACGTAAAAAACAATTCGCGAAGCATCTACTTCTCTTCGCAACAGCGGAATCCTTGATTAACCAAGTAGGTCCTCCATATTTTGGGTAAAGTCAAAACCCGTCAGTTAGGTTTACTAGGCGCAGCTGCGAAAAAATTGCGGCTCCAAGGGTGAGCAACACGATGAATTACAGGGAGCTCGCTGCATGGGTAGGTAGAGAAGCTCGTGGCACGCCAATGCGTGTCCCCAGCATCAACACACAGCTGGTCGGCATCACACCCTCCCGCCTGGACGAGAAGAAAAACTAAATAGGCCAGAGATATTCAAATACATAAGGGCCACGTTTAGATCCCCTTGTAAAAAACTGTGCACCGACCCCCGCCCAACATTGACGGAGCACATATTTGTTATATTTGTCAGACAAGAGCCGATTGTAGTTTTCATTATTTTACAGAACCATACCAATCATTTGAAGGGAAAATGTGTAAGAGTTTTACAGCCTACATCCCCTCGAAATATTACAATTTCAGCACCCCACTATCCACAAACTATCGTAATACACTATGGTGGTTCTAGAGAAATGAAGTTAAATTTCATTATCGCATTCCTGTCTTAGGCCTCCCCATACACACAGCGCGCACTGCAATCCAAAGAAGAAGGAAGATAGGATACAAGATGCCCAGAGAAGCGTAACATCCATGCACAAGGATCACCGCTCATGGGAACAGCAAACGGAGGAAGCGACAAAAGAAAAGAATAAGTAGTAGTAGTAGTAGTACTTCCTAGTTAGGCCTCCCTACCCACAGAATACACAATGATCCAAAGAGAAAGAAAGAAGGGACATGAAGAATGTCCAGAGAAGCGTCGAACCCAAGCATGAGTCAATGCGCGTAAGAACAGTAAGTCGGGAAAGAAGAGGAAGAACAGAACAAAGCATCATCAGTAGGAGAACGGAGACTGAAGGAAGCAAGGAGGGCATGTAGAAACCACGGCTTAGTTTAAAACAGCCAATAATCTCCCCAGGGCGCTGCTCCCAACAACATAGGCTGGACGAACATAACTAAGAAAAGAGATAGAATATTGATCTACAGAGCTGCGGCAAAGAAAGGAAAATTCGCAACAGAAATGGATTGGAAGAGAAGTCTTGCGAAAAAAGTACAACATATGCGCTAGATGGAAGAAAAATCTAATAAAAATAGGAATAAGTTAAGCCTAAAGATTCGAGTTTCCAGCGGTAGTGAAGGATCAGTGGCAGAATCACTTACCCTCAAGCCAGTCTTTATCAGTGATGCCTCAGTAATACCCGTAGTTGATGTTACAATGGACGCTAAGCTCGTCTTAAAATAGTGAAAAAATGAACAATTTGTGAAACTTTTCAGTGCTTGTACGAAGATTTATTATTAATGAAGATAAAAAGTTATGATATACTGAGAATTTGACAGGGACAGGAAGACCCTGCCACTCCGTTTGGAGTCAGGTAGACAGAAGAATGTTGCCAACTGCATATCCCCTGATTATACCGCTGATGAGCTGGCGTAGGGCGGTTACAGAACCCAAAGTGTCAGGCTCATATGCCTGCACGGTTACATCATATTCTTAAAATTAGATGCATTATGAGCGTTTTGAGCCTGCCTCAGGCTTCATCTGAGTAAGCTTGTCATTTAACTCCCTGATATGGTGTTCCTAGTAACCAACTTAAATACGGCAATAAATGCCATTTTGTATAAATGTTCCGTATCCTCAATAAGATAGTCAGTAATTCGACTCACGACTAAACAAACGTAGATTTAAACAAAATAAGCACGAAGTCGAATTCAAAGTCCACATGATGTAAGGTAGCTATCAACTATCAAGTGCTTAGACGAGGAGTTTAATTAATACCTGAAGCGCAGACACGTGACATATGCAGGCTAGAAAAATCTATTTGTGAAATATTTGGTCGAGCATCATGATACAGCCGTCTTCCATCCGGGACTCCACCTCTGTGCAGCTCTGTATGTCTTCTGCTGCAGGAGGTGTTCAGCTGCCTAGCGCAGGGGGAGTTCGCTCTTTTCTGTAAAGTGCGTTTCTATGCTACTCGTAAAATCGTCTTTCAACAAGCATTGGCTTCGCTCATCGTTCGCATGTAGGTCAACACGCATCCGTTTGTGTATCACAGCTGCGTCTGAGACTTGAGCTAATAATCACCAGTTTCTTTCCGCCTCCTTTCTGAAGTTATTGCCAAGAAATTTTGATATGTTTTACGGGACCTGTTATGAAACAACCGGTATTGTCTATACGAAAGAGAATTCCATAACTATCTTAGAGAAAGGTGAGGCTATAGCTATACTAAAGGAGTTGCATTCACTTTAATCTTTGGTATAAAATTTAGTGGGTCGGCTAGTGGAAAAATCATGCATTTTATGATACAAACACCAAAATTACAATGATGACTTTATAAGGTATACTAAATAGATCTATCGGACTAGGCACCGAAAAATCCAAGTTGGCCGCCATTTTTTCAAGATGGCAGCCTACATTTTCATTTTTGTGCCAAATTGAATGAACCTTGGTACATACATGGAAAATCGAAAATAAAAGTGGGTTAAGCTCATAAACTCATGCACTTTTTTCCATTTTTCTTATAGAAAACGAAAAAAAGGGGGCTCTGGGGGAAAACTATCTCACCCATGCACTTTTTGAGCTACAGAGATGATTTTGGTATCAAAAGAAGCGGAATTTAGTCTCTACTACATAGCTTAGGCTTTTTAAATTAATTTTTGAAATAGTTTTTGAGATAAATAAGAAACAATTGTTTTTCAAGTTTTCCCAAAAAGTGAGCTGTCGCTCGTTTCCTAATTCGAAAATTAAGAAAAAGCCTCTGCTATGGTGTAGAAAATTAAATTCCGCTTAACTTTTTTCAGTTTTCTTTGAATGACTCGTTTACTATGCGGAACATGGAAGAAAGTACAGGAGGCTAACCCACAGTTATTTTTGATTTCATACATCTGTGCCAAGTTTCATTCAAATTGGCACAAATATGAATAAGTTGGCGGCCATCTTGAAAAAATGGCCACCATCTGGAATTTTCCGGTAGTTATTATCCGATGATTTTATCAAGGCAGTTCGGTCGTGGTCACATTCCTCTATAGCGGTGCCAATTCTATGGCCATTTCTGAGATTTCTCTATAAACAGGTAGTGGGCGGGGCTAAGATATGTGCTCAACAAATTCTCAGAAATACCCATAGAATTGGCAACGCTATACAGGAATTTGACCACGACCGAACTGGCTTGCTAAAATGGCCAGACTATAGTCGGACAGATCTATTTACGATACCTCATGAAGTCATCATGCTAATTTTGGTGCTGGTATCATCAAATGCACGATTCTATTGCATATTTGCATTTATCTGCCCCACTAATTATCAAGACAAACTTGTACCTTCAAGAGGTACCGATGCATATTCTCTACGATCATTTTCGACAGTCACCCTGTTAAAAATTTCAGCAGTCATTCCAGCGGCGCTGCGCAATTTTAAGCCGTACATACACCCGCGAACTCCGCAGTAATAGCGCAACGGCTGCGCAGTTATGTCCGCTTTTCAAGGGTAGCAATCAAGCAACAGATATGGTTTCAACATTTCGCAGAACAAAATTACCATTTCGCATAACAGTTCAATAAGGTCTCAGTTTAAACACTTTCCATAATAGGACAATGGAACAAAGCGATTAAACAAACGGTATATGAAACAAACAGTTAACAACTTTATTCTTTGACAAATGATACATAAAAGCTCACAGCAATAAGCATAAGAATGTTGCTATACCCTTGAAAAGCGCACATAACTGCGCAGCCGTTGCGCAATTACTGCGGAGTTCGCGGGTGTATGTACGGCTTAAAATTGCGCAGCGCCGCTGGAATGACTGCTGAAATTTTTAATAGGGCAGGTGCGCTTGTCATAATATTTACTGAGCACCATACCATATACAACACTGTCTGCAGCCCTAACCTGTTACCATCTCCAGGTGCTGCTGATAAAACGTAGCACCACAGCATTTACAACACTTTCTGCACCCCTAAATTGTTCCTAATCCTCGGTGCTGTAGTAATACTTAAAATCACAATATTTGCCACACTGTCTGCAGCCTTCAGCTGTTCCCAGTCCTGGGGGAGATGATAACGCCCAGCTGCCTAAAACATTACGCATGGCAAAATATTCAGGACATCTTTCGGCCAAAGTGTCCCGATGAAGAGGCCTGCGGCTCAAAGCTCCATTGAAGGTAAACATAAAAGAAGGCTTTCGTGAAGAAGACGCGTGTTGATAGATGGCATCATAAGTCACTGACAGCGACGGCTTATGAACCCTTCACAATGAAGTGCGAGCGAAGCTGCGTCAGTGTTTTGAATTCTTTAGAGAAATTTTTACTGTAGCGCATTCAGTACTCCTAAATACGAACATCAATATGTTATTATCTAAAGTAGCGAGGTTGTTTCTTCTATGAAAATTTTCTGGCCGATTTCAGTCTCCGCCCAAACGTTTTGGCAGGTGTGCATATTTTTACTTCCGCCAAGGTTGTGTTTTTGCCGGAGCTGGTTTATTGTGCTGCCAGTTTGTTAGTGATGGAGCTCAGGAAGACTTGGACGGATCTTCAGCAAAAGTTTATCATCTGTTTCTCCTAGTATACTTAGCATCCCATGTAAATATCATAAAAATCTGTCCATAATTTGAATTTTTTACTACCGTTGCCTGGCATGGCGAAGGTATGCGCTCTCAGAGTACCTTAGTTTAGTAGTGAGTTACAGCTGCAGCCTTTTTTATTACTCTCTTTTCTTTTATTTTTCTCCTATTTTTGGCTACTTTTGGCTTGTTGTTGCTCTATTGGAATTTAAACTGATATAAAATCAGTCACATGGTCTGAAGAGATCACTCCCTTCATTGCTTCGTTTGCGTATTTACAGTTGAGGGGGGGGGGCGAGGTTGTGTTGGGATTTCTGCGCCGATAAGTGTGCAGAGAGCAGTTGGTTGTAAAAATATTTGACACGAATCTCACTGAAGTTTTCTCGCATAATGACGTCATTACGGCACGGCCGGCTGTAGTAAACACAAAACTGGCTGTATAGTGAACAGTATGTGTCTCTACCGTGTGAGCCCCAGCCCAATCGTCAGCCTGTGGTGGGGATGGTGGGCTCGGTGCATCACTGACAGTTGGGGTGGGAGGTCATGCTGCGCTGTAGCTGCTGCTTGCCTTTGGAATCTTCACAGTATCAGTGGACTGCTATTTTTCGCTCAGACTTTCGATTCATTTACACAACTTTATTAATTTCCTTAATTCAGAATATCCCGTAGAAATTAGAAGCAAAACGTACAGAATGACAATAGATGGACACTCAAACAAAATCTGAAGGACAAAATTATGAAGGCAGCGTACGGAAAAGCTGTCGTAAGACTACACACGACATCCATATGGGCAGTGCTGACTTGTTACGAATTCTAGAATGAATATTTCGTAGCTCGCAAGCAGAAACAAGACCTCTGCCTGCATGAAAGCTCAAGTATAAGTGGAGTTTCTCGACAGAAACAAACGCTGAGGCAAAGCCATCACTGCCTGCACCAATGCAATGAGATTGACTGCCATCCCCTAGTTGGCGGCGGTAGGAGCACAGACGTGGCCTCGTCACACCGCCCGTATTTTTCAAGAATTTCAACATTCCATAAGCGGCCTCCAGATAATTTGTACGTCAGTGGATAAAAGAAGGGAATTTACATAGAGAAAAAGTTCGTTCCTTTTTTGTAAGCTTCTCCTTTTCGATGTTAAAACCTAACGAACTTCTTAGCCAATCTCATAGCATCGTCCCTGTGCGTTGGTGTTTTATAGCCAACTTTCATTTACAGAGATCATGGCGTTTTTTCTGAAACATGGTTACATATCAAGTTGGCTTTGGAAGTTGGCAAAGACTTATGTTGTTTGAATGTCGAAAACTATTTCACTCATCTCTATTTTTAGACACACGTGCTAGCCTGGTCGTTCTGTTCTACTGTGCCAGCCAAACGTTCACGTTTTCATTGCTTGTAATGGCAAGTCAGCTTCCTCCTATGAGAGAAAGCCTGATAAACTATTTTGCGTCGTGTCCAAAAGTTACTGAAATATTCGAGGCAAACTCCGTAGAGTTTCTTTTAAATGTACAGCAATTCCTGGTTGACATGACTTTTAACAAATTCCTAGCTTTCGGATGTTGCTCTGTATCATTGTAACGGTAACCGTGTTGCTACCAAACATATTCCTAAATTCTTCACCGTCACATGAGGTCGGTAACGAAAGGTCACTTGGGAAAGTTTGGATCGCTCTTCAAATTTGGAGTGAATATAACCCCGTACCAATTATTAACGTCCCAAATAAGTTCCACTCTATCGAAAATTGATTACTGGAATCAAACGAAATTAATGATATATGTGTGCTGTTCAATACCAATAATAATATTAATAATAAAAAACTACAGTCTATTGTACAATTATTATTATTACCTATTATTTATTTATTTTGAGGAGCCCATACTAAATCAATGTTAAAAATAGCGAAAAAATGGAAAAATCAACTGAGCTCCTTTGAAGGTACGTTGCAGGGACGAATACGCTTACCTGAGGGCTGTTTCTAACCGTTGCAGCTGATAATTAATGAAACGTGATGCTATAAAGAACCTTCGACTTACTAGAAAACAACTTTTTTAGGCTCATTACAAAACTGTTGTGTTTACAGCTACCCAATATATGCTGCAACCAACGGTCTGCAAATCATGTAGTAACACAGGTGAATAGGCCTCTCTTGAATAAAATACACACATATACGTAGAAGCTTCTTAAATACAAGCAGTCAACACAGAAATGATTTTCTGAAGAGTCTTCTTACATACGACGCTCGTGCTTCCCTTGATGGGCTTGGCGATTAGACTAAAGGACTGATCATGAGTGGATGATATCGTCATGAATGTTTAAGATGCCAGCAGGAGGGAGGAGGCATCATGATTTGGTCAGATATTGTTCAAAGCATTATTGTTGGACAGTGTCCAGCTGAGCAAAACAGGATCTACACATTAAAGGTTGATGCCGTCAGAGCATTATTTTGTACTTCTCCAGTAAACAACAGGAAAATTAACAGTTTTTTAAACTCTAATTCACTCCACATTAAGAGAGGTGTCCAAAACTTCAGTGGTGACATTTGCTGAAGCGACCTGGCGTGACGGCTAACATTTTGGCGAATATTTCGGCCAACAAACAGGTGTGTTTACAAGAGAGCAGCAAAGCGCTTAACTACCACATACTCTGTACGGAAAACAAAAACTAAAGTGTGAACCCACCTTTCGACAGATTGAGAATCCTTCCGTAGGTTTTTTGAGAGACGACCTCAATCCATGTAAAAAAAAAACAAGTGATCATTTCAGGAGAGCCATAATATGTTATCAAGCTAATGCTAACATAATGTGCCCTAGCACGCTGCCATAAAACTGCGTAGTGAAGGCAGCAGTTGAGTTTCTGTAAGTCATGAATGATAAAGTGGCCTGTGAATAATCCAGACTTAAACCAAAATAGAACATATGAGTGATATAAAAAAGTGTCAAGTTCCCCCTCACACTATCGATCGAAGTCTTTCATCTTCATCCGATTTGTGTAAGAGCAACGATGACTGTGACAAGTAATAAAAAAAATTTGAAAAAGATCGGGAAAAAAACTCTCTTATTCCTCGGCTAAGCTCCATATCGAATTTACACCTCCAGAAATAGCTCACATATTCTTTACTGTCCACAGTTCTCCTATCACTTTTAAGCTGCGCGTACTCGTTATTTTTTTTTATCATATTAACTGTAGTTTGTGTTCATTGCAATATGTATAGTTGACAATTAAACGGCTATTGTTTTGGTAATATGATTGCCTACTACAGTTCGTTAAGAATTTAAAACAGTTAAACTTAATGTAAATTGAGTAGGTGACAGTTGCTCCCGTTTTTTCTAAACTTAGCAGTTTTTGCACCTGGCGAGCTTATATCTGTTACCGATACTGAGTGAAAATTTCCCTCCATTCCATGGAGTAATTCTTCAATAAAGTGGTGACTTGTTAGGCTCAGTGCGAACACAGAAAGCCGGGTACTTTTCGTTTTTTTTTAGCTCAAAACGGAGCGCTTGGACTCTGAGCGGCATGTAAAGGTTGAGTATGATTGCCGAGGGAGCCTGACTTTGGGTTGCGATTATAAATATGCTGGCCGGATGGTTCACGGCTGTTCCAGGCGCCAAAATTGAGCAGTTGATTGAGTTGTTAGCCCTCTCAAGGGTAAGCGGTCGGAGACTAGCTCTTCAAGCTCGGTTTAAAGCTGAGAATTGAATACACTAGGCAGAAGTATATATACTAGATAAACTAAGGTTAAGCAATATTCTTCTTCATCTGTCGTGTCTAATCTAATTTACTTTAATCTAATCAGAGTAGATTAGCCCTCACATGGCGGAGCACTGCGAGACCTCTAAGGTGTTGGTCCTATTTGATGTAAAGATGAGCTCGACGACGATTAATGTGCATCCGCTTGCTAGGGGTGGCATCACCAGTTGCCACTGCCAGTGGTGGCATCACTAGTTGCCACTGCCAGTGGTGGCATCACCAGTTGCCACTGCCAGTGGTGGTATCACCAGTTGCCACTGCCAGTGGTGGTATCACCAGTTGCCACTGCCAGTGGTGGTATCACCAGTTGCCACTGCCAGTGGTGGCATCACCAGTTGCCACTGCCAGTGGTGGCATCACCAGTTGCCACTGCCAGTGATGGTATCACCAGTTGCCACTGCCAGTGGTGGTATCACCAGTTGCCACTGCCAGTGGTGGTATCACCAGTTGCCACTGCCAGTGGTGGTATCACCAGTTGCCACTGTTAGTGATTTAATCAACAAAAAGATCTTTAGTTTAAAAACTAATGATATTTTTGAAAACAGCAGATTTTACTCGCTTTTGAAGCTAGAGCATACACAAAATTAGTTATTATGACTAGTACTAAATTTTTAGCACATCTGATACAACCTTCAGGATGGGTTTTGGGTAGACAATGAGAGAGTGTCTATACTTAGCCCGTTCCCCTCACATTATTGAAGTCTTTCATCTTCATCCAATTTGTGTTTTATTTGTTGTTATTTTAACACTTTTAATAGCGATTTTGTGATTAACTTCCATTGTCATATTTATTTTTGTTTTAAATATCGTAAATGCCGTTTTCGCAGTATCATCCGGGCGACCAAATCAGCAAGAGGAGCGTTAGGTAGGAAAGGCATACAGTCGTGAAGAATTAATGATAAAAAAAGTATCTGCCAGCTACTTGTAAAGCTCCGCTCGGTGCAGCAATAATTAGGCATTTATTTAGTGTTACATGCCGACACGAATTACGCACTTTGATTTCCCACTGCTGCTCCAACTCTCCACTATCTGCACTGTAATAAGAATCTCTCTTGTTCTAATCAAGTTTTTGCTTATCTTGTGAGTCACTAACAACAAGGAACTAATCGCAGAAGGTATTTTCTCCTTTGGCTTTCGAAGCTGGACGTGTAAAAAGGGCTCTTCCTTTTCTCCACTAACACAAGCTCTATGGAATTCCAAAGAATTTCTAACACAACTCATATAGCTTCTTCGATCCCCTTTCAATTTGCCAACTCGAACGTTGCGTTCCTTCTTCTAAACTCGTTTTCCTCATCATTGACCACGTAAAATTTCAAGACAGATTTGTTCAGATCCGGAACAAAAGCGATCAGTTTTGCCGAGGAGGATCTCATTAAATGGCTTCGGGATCTTGTACTCAGCCATCAATATTCTGAGGGAAGGAATGGTTGGCTGGTCGGACTGCTGCCCCGGGGGCTAATATTCCGGCAGCATAGTCGAAATGGAATGATGACTGCCAGCGCTACAGACCTGCAGTCTTCAGACTTCCGTGATTGGTTCCATGGAAATAATATTTCCGCTAGTTGCATTTTGTAAGCTCATTGTAAAAGGAAAATGAGAAATATGTAGGAGACTTCCGATTATTTTAAACTGCGATGGATGGGATGTTGGGTTAATCTGTTTACGTTAGCATAGCTCACATGTAGAGCAAATATATCTGTTAGGTGATGAAAAAGAAGAAAAACAACTTGAAAAAACAGACTAATAATATGCCTCGAATTATCAGGAAGCTATTGTAAGCTCAAACGAAATTGTATTTGCTCTTGTCGCTTTCCACAAATCGATTGCGAAAAGAGAAAGATGAATTACTGTCGAATTTACGAACATTTGAACTTCGTTGGGTAGAATTGGAGGAGATCGTTTGTTTTATTAGCTAATAACTGAGAATAGCAATTTCTGAAAAGAAACTATGCGATTAGCAACGGGAACGAAAGGTGATGATGAAAGATTAGTGGCGGCGTCTTCGCTTTTCCCTTTGACTCATAATTAGGTTTGAAGTTATCTTCCAATCGGCTTCAGTTGCTTCATCATGAGAAGTTTCAGTAGCATTATCACATGCAAGATTTCTATTACGGGACTCTTAATGTACATAGAAAGCGGACTACACTTCCATAACCGAAGTTCGGTTTTTGTTGAGTGATTTTGAGTTATCCATGAATAAGCTATCTCTTAATCTGGATTACAGTATAGTATAAGAATGCAAATGACGTCACATCGACTGAGCAAAATCATACGCGCCAGGGAAGAGTCACAAACCAGAACACGATCTTAAGGTAAATCAAAGACCGATTTACTTACTACACGTAAGTTCACGAAGAGGAACATTAAATCCTTTTATTTTTGCTTTCCAAAAGTTGACTTCCAATGGAGAGGCAGGCACTATTAACAAATTTCTGATTGTTTTAATCGAAGGTGGATAGGATTCTGGAAGAGATTGTTTGCGCTGGAGAATGGAGATTACTGGTAATGGGTTGCAAACAAGGGTTAACTGGGCAGAGCATGAAGATCAATCACTTCACAACATCTATTGCAAAGAAAGAAGTGTTTTTCTTAATAATTTTTTAATCATGGAATAATGTTTCATAAGACTGAGTTTTTAATTATAAGGATAATATTGCAGCATATTACAGAAAATTTTTATTTGATGCTGGTTTTAAAATTATTAAGGCCAGCCTTCCATTTATAAGGAAATTATTGTTCCTACTGTAGGCAAAGTTTAATTCAAATTGAGGTAGATACCAAGTAATAAGGTAAACTTTATAACAGTAAGGAAACAGCTCTAAATTATTACCTTTAATTGTTATTTCAAATTTAAAAAGGAAATCAATCAGACGGCAGAGTTTTTAATTATCCGACTACTGTTGAGCAGAGTGCGAGGAGCAACAGTTTCAACCATATTTTCAAAAGACGGAAAAAAAGCTGTCGATGTTTGATTGTTCCTACATATTAAGTATCCCCTGTAGGTCAGTGGAATAAAGCCCTTGCAGAATTGGTAGCGACGGAGACGTTCTATACCAACGCAACTGCGCTTCATGCAAAACTGAAATGTTAAAGGCCAAGTGTCATAAACTTGGCGTCTTTCATGTAGGTTTGTCTGTAAATTACTATTGTAAATTATGGGACCTTCTGTACAGCGTTACAGGACATATTCACATTGTCGAGACGCAAGAATTTCCAACAAACTCTGCAATCGTCGCTAATCGTCGGGAATGGTCTTAAATTCCTGCAGGTCGCTTTCATAAATGTTATCTCCCATTATATACACGTGCGGTAAACGGCAGCACTGCGGTTATAATTTGTGATTCTCTCACGACCTAAAATGATCGCCAAAGTTGTATTTTATGTCTCCCTCATTACCTAAGTTGATCGTAACGGTTAAATTTGTGTAACCCTCATTACTTAAGTTGAGCTTAGCGGTTAAATTTGTGTCTCCCTCATTACCTAAGTTGATCTTAACGGTTAAATTTGTGTCTCCCTCATTACTTAAGTTGAGCTTAGCAGTTAAATTTGTGTCTCCCTGATTACCTAAATTGATCTTAACGGTTAAATTTGTGTCTCCCTCATTGCCAAAGAGAAACTGTAATGCCACGGTTTAATTTTGAACGGTGAAGGCGGCAACAGATCTTTGTACCGGAACTTCTGATTGGTTCCAGAGATCAAGAGAAGGGGGAGGGGCAGCGCTCTCAAGGGTAAAGGAATAGAATTAAAGATCTTAGCGCTCGCGAAAGAAGAAATGGGCTATCGGAAATTCAATAAAACTCCGAGGTGGTCTGATCTTATGCAACGGCCAGTGAGTGAAGGCAAATGGTGTTGAAGGTGATGGTGTAAAACCAAATTTTTGCTTGCTTGCTTGTTGAGCAAGGCAACAAATACAAGTAAAAAGCTTACCAGGTGATGGGTTAAAACGAAATTTTTGCTCTCTTGCCAAAATAAAACTACGAATGAAAGTAACATGGTCGAAACAGGCAACAAATGAAAGTCAAATGAATTCACTAGTTTAAATTTTGGCTTTCGTTCATTTGCTCAATATTCAGCGAATGACACAATGACGATAAAGAAGGCGACGATGTAATGCAATGTGTATTAGGTTGGAAACTAAGTCCTGAACTTTTTTACATATTAGACTGTTAAGACGGGTAAGAACTTAGTTTCCAATCTAATAGTTATTTTTGTACAACAGATAACGAACAGAGATCGAATAAAAAATCTGCTAGCTTATGGCCACGATTAGAAGTATCAGTGCTACCGTTATAATTCTGAAACAAGAAACACAACGTAAGCAATGGAGAGGGGCCGCGTGGTAGCAAATTTTCATTCTTTCATCAATATGAACGGCTTGTAGTTGTGTGAAGTTAAGGCGCGTGCGACTGCACGCCAAAACTGAGACTTCGATGCTTAACTTGTTCGAAACGTCAAGTAGGTGTGCTGGTTTAAGTGAGTTCCAGGCGGCTATCCTTCAGTCGGTTACCATTGAGACTTTCAGAAACTCGATATTACTCCGTAAAAGGAACTTCCAGCAGCTCAAGGTATTGACATTTTTTCTAACACTTGTAACAAGATTCAAAGTGGTAAAGTCATAGCCTCTGTCTAAAGTTTCGGACAAGTCAAGTCTCTGAGGTTTAATTTTAGCACCCATTACATGCCTCTAGTGAAGAAGGATTCGCTCCTCCAGAGCTGTCGCTCGTAACGGCGTTCGCTTTAGCGTCAGTTAAAAAAGGAAAATGGAGGCAATCTCAACTGAAGATCACTTGCTTATATGACGTGTAAAGGAAATTCGAAATTTGAACTTCGTTTTCCTAAGATGGCTCTTAGATCTCACCACTTGAACTGTTTTTTTTTTTACCTGAAGCTCATGATTTTTCAATATTCCATATGGTGCAAGCAGCAAAAATCCTATCGTACCTGAAAGGGATATAAAACTGCTGCTTCGAATGGCATGTCATTAAAAAAAATTCCTGTTGCGGCAATATTCCCAGGTCCACACTGGACGACAAGATAGCTGGCAACCTATCTCTTAGGGAAGCGAACTGCTCGCCGTTCGTTTTTAAGTATGGGTTGAGAGATACGATCAGGACGCAAAGAGTGTAACGGGAATACTCAATTGAACTAAAATAAAACTTATCCGTGACCTCATGTCGCCGAATGACGTCACACCGACGAATCGAAGTATTTGAGGATTTGACGTCAGGCCTCGGTAGTTGAGTTGTTAATCCTAACCAAAATTATAAACAGTATCATATTCTTGACGCCATAGAGAAACTATAAGAACAGTTATTGCTCAAACTTTCTGTCTTTGATGACAACAGTTTTAGCGTGTTTTGTTTATGGGTGCAGTTCAAGTAGCTGGCCAGCCAAGAGCAGCAGATTGAATACATTGAGTAAAAAAAAATACGGTAAGGTGTTTAAATTGTTTTATGAAGAGCATGAAGAGCACTGTGAACTCAATGTGAAGCATAAATGAGGCTTCATTTCAAAGAAGAAGTTAAATCAGGGCGCTATATCGGCCCAGATCTTGCCTATGCTGCTGTGAAAGTTTCTACCAGCCTCCACTGCAATTTTCTATTCATACTCGTTTATTGTTTACTTAGTATTATGTTCTCTTCATTTATTTATGTGCTTAAGGGATGAAATTTGTAATTGATTTTTTGGCGAAATTAATTGAAATACTCATAGCCTGCTCAGTGGTACT
>LQNS02007216.1:11803377-11817581 GCA_001587735.2 Parhyale hawaiensis
CGAACCCCCTCCTCTGCCAGTTTCTGTAGGTCGGTCTATGTTGAAAAGTGTGTAGCCTTTTAATGCAACTTCTGCCTCCAAATTCTTGTTTGAAAGGTTGATCCATGTTTCATTGAGTGCGATGACATCATACACAAGAGTGGCTGCAATAGCTTGTAGTTCATTCAAATCAAAGACCTGGAACAAAAATTTTTGAGACTAAATCATAACCTGCATCGATCAAAGCCGGCCTAGAAAAAAGACTTCCCGTATTTATTGACTAGCTGGAACCTGTGGGTATTCCACAGTGCAAAAGCAACATTCTTCAGTGATATCTCAGACCTGTATGATCCTATTTTTCCCCTATCCGATATTGATGGAACCTGTGGAATTCTATAGAACAAAAAAGAATTATTCCAAATTAGGATGCCCTCGGACCCGTATCATGCATACGAAGATCGAAAAATGTTTCAAGTCTGGCAGTAAATCTTCAACCGAAGGCCTGCGAGCAGCTGCAGCTAAAATTTGAATTTGAGTCCTCCTACTGATCCCTTCCCAGATCGTATCCAGGATACCTGGAGGAGGCCCTAGTTTTGCCCCAATCTAATACTGATGACAGCGTAACGGTCGTACCAACTAACTCACTAACAAACTAGCGGAGGGACAAGCAGAATTTTAATATAGATTTTAAATTTGTCAGTTATATCCATACGAACGCATACTTGAAGTTCCATCCGCTCTGTTCAGGGACACCCACTATAGGACGTTAGAAAACGAGAAGTACAAACTTGCACAGATGGCGGGGACGTGCAAACGGAACCCATTTTTCAAAGACCAAATGTTTCAAAACTCCTTAGCTTTCAAGACATTGAACTTTAATGTCAAAGCCCAGTTATGAAATAGAAATTCCATTTTTGAGTAATATCCATCCTATCCACCTCATTGGAAGGCTTCGTTCAGATATTGGTGACCATTCCTGTTAAAATGGCCAGAGCGTCATCATACTGGAATCGCAATTGACGGCAAATACCTGAAATTTGCATTTTAGTGGAAAGAAAATGTGACGACTTGGGCCTGAAAGTTAAGTCTTTAAACATCAATTGGTTGCGAACTGAGGAGTTTGAAACTTGTACTTTGGTAAAAAAAAGTTTCCATCTTGCGGGTCGCTGCCTAGTGTCAAGGTTTCTGCCTTTCGTGTGTCAGCCCCCTAAATATGCTTCCATTAGAATGAAAATGAAAGTGGCTTCTTTGAGTCTGATAGCTATTGCAAAACTCAGATACCTATTAGGATATGAATTGTACGTTTAGGTCTTCAACTGGGTCAACCATCGGAGCCATTGAGCCTAGTTGATGGGGTTGCAGAATTTCTCCCTTGCTTCTCTGCAATTGACTAACATACAGGCTGCATATAACCAATAACATTTGATCCTGCCACTAAAGGTCCCCAGCAAAGACGAAAGCGTGGCTGTATTGGGACACAGGGGGAACATGGTGCGTTCCTATGCTCTTGCATTTGTCTGTGCGGTAGGTAGCGCTCTGGGTGTATTCGGATGGACTTTTTTAATACATATGTCTTTTTTGACAGTAGTTTGGATGGGCGTTGGACCAGTTCCAGCATCTGTATGTGTCTGTGTTGTCTATCCGGGTGTTGGTGCGTGCCCTGGCATGCTGTATGTGTCAGTAAGAATTCCAGCAACACTCGCCTTACGGTCAGCCTCCACGTAACCCTCACAGTTTTACTCATCCAGCAAAGGTCCCTGCTCCCATTTCAACAGTCGGCTAATGGTCAGCCCGCGTCGTCATCCCGCTCCACCGATTTACCTGAGGTCCTCTTCTCATTTCCTTCTCTACTGAACACACTCATCCCATTCAATTCCATAGGCTATTGCAGAGCTCCTCACTGCTGCGCACAATGAGAACACGAAGCCAGCGCTTGCTTGTGCCACAATCAGGTAATGTGGAGTCTGACCTGAGCACCTCTTGATGTTAGGAACCGTAGTAATGCGCCAGACTGTATAATGGAGACCGCCCTTATGCATATGATTCATCTAGGGAACGTAAGAAGGAATTATGCGAGAGACTATTTAGGTATAAAGGACAGAGTAGTAATGCAGAGAGGTGTTGGCGGGGTTATTGTTATTGCATAACAAATATTTATCACCCGCAGGCGAAACGGAGAGAGGTGATATCGTTTTCGTTGAAGATTTAAGTATATGTATGTCTATTTGTCTGTCTACCCAAAAAGAGGTAGATGGAGTTGAGTAATGTTCATAATTGTTTGCAGGGAATCAGGTAGGTTGACTTAGATGTGAGCAATGGCAAATCACTAGAATTTGCTCTCCATCAGAAAAGAAGGCGATGAATTTTGTTGTCTGTCCACCCAAAAACAGGCAAAAGGAGTAGAGTTATAATAATAATTTTTTAGGCAGTCAGGTGGGTTGACTGATACGTGAAAAAGGGCAAAAATCTCGAGTTAAGTGGCCATCAAAAATGAAGGCGTTGAATCTATAACTCCTCCTAAAAAAGAGGCAGGAGTTGTGCATTTTCAGACAGTCAGGTGGGTTGACTGAGATGTGAAAACTGCCAAAACTGTAGAGTAAGTTGGCCATAAAAAACGACGGCGTTTAATTTGCTTCCACCTCGGGTGATGGTCTTACGCCACGAGGCGTTCTAGTCTTTTCTGAGGTTGATTTTGTAGGTGTCTCTGGCAAGCCTTGCGCGCCTATATCATCAATGTACACTTGTTCAAGATATAGGCACTTTAATACCCTTTTAAACATTTAATATTTTTATGTCGAATGGATCATTCAATTCTACAAAAGACACTAAGCTTTCTGAATTCTGAACAATTTTTTTTACAAAGGCCTTTTGCTGCTAGTGCCATCAGAATGGTGCACAGACGTTAACTTTCAGCTTAAGAACCATCAAACCCAAATACATCAACCTGCGTCTAATAATTTGTCCAAGGACTTTACTCTAAGCTCTCTGGTGTATTTCTTCTCTGCGCTCAGGGACAAAATAGGCAGAAGAGCTACACTAAGCTTCCTGAAATGTCTCTTTCACTGTATCAAGGATCTATACAAGAAGACGTACACAACACCAAGCTTCATCAAACGTCTCTTTCTTTATGTCGAGAGATCATACTGGCTGAAGACTTGCCCTTTCTCAAAAGCGTCTTTCTATTTACTCAGGGACCACACGATCAGAAATTGTATCCTAAGCTCTCACAAATGTTTTTCTCGAATCTCTCTTTCTCAGTGCTGATGGACGACAGAAGCACGTAACGTACACTAAACTTTCTCAAATGTCCCTTTCTGTGTGTTGAGAGACCATAGGTGCAGACGATTTACGTGAAGCGAGCTCAGATGTCTCCTTTTTTGAGCTGAGAAACCATACAGACGCAGCAAGCGGTGGCCTGCAGTTTACCAAATAATATGAGCTGCAAGCAGTTAGGAGATCGCAGAGCATCTCTAGCTTCAACAATGAATGGAAGATGTCGCGCTATGATGGATTGCCTCAGTCGTTAACAGCTCACGGCCGTCCTTAGGGACGCTGTTTCCTTGCAGGAACAGCGGGAGCATATTGTGCTGCCTCCTCGTATACTAGGATGGCCCAGTAATTCGCATTTTGCTAGGGTTTGTGCTAACTGCATTTTTATGCGATCTGGGTTTTGTGCATTTTCTGCTTTATGCAACACTGGGGCTTTGTGCAAGCTCGGTTTTATGCAATACTGGGTCTTGTGCAAGACTGGGGCTTAGTGCACTACTGGGTTTTGTGTAAGACTGGGTTTGTGTACTCCTGGCATTTAGCCACTAATGGGTGTTATGCACTACTGGGTTTTGAGCACTATTGGCTTTTGCGCACTACCGAGTTTTGTGCACGATCGTGCTTTGTGTGCTCTTGGGTGGCATGCAGTGCTGCGACTTGTGCAATACTGGGTTTAGACTAGAATACATAGCTGGCAATAGACTGACCAACAGGCCCATTCCCAGAGAGCAGCCGGGACTTACGCTCCGGCCTTCTATGAGCTATCGCCATTAGTTCAGAATCATAAAGAATTCTTGGGAGAAAAGAAGAATAAAACGTAATAAGGTCTGGCAAGGTGAAGATCACACAAGCACCATTAAGTACTGCAGATCCGGGAAGCTTGGAGACGTAAGTTAGTCGTGACATGAAATATGGATTTTGGTGGCTTATACGTTTTGGCCGTTACGAGGAGGCCTGGAAGAGAAGTTCGTAACTGTGGAGGATGTTGCCCCCAATACTTGTCGAGACGATTTTTAAATGTTTTAATTGACTCTGCACCAGCAACTTTGGAAGGTAGTCTATCGTATTCCAAATGTTCACTATGAAGTACGGAAAAACTGCTGACTGAGAATAGTTCTTCGAACTTTGTGCTTGAGTTTCTGGCCGTTGTTTCGTAAATGATCATTTTCGTCTCTCTCAAAGAGTTCCGCTGTAGGCACGTCGTTGAATTCATTCAAATACTTGAAAGTTTCTATTAGTTGGCCCCTCAATCGCCTTTGTTCCAGGGTGATGAGTCCCAATTCAATTCTTTTAGGCAACATTCACATGGCTTGTTTTGCTGCTGAGGTATCAACTTTGTTGCTCTGCGTTGGATTCTTTCCATTTTGTCAATATCTTTGAACTTATGTGGCGACCAGAAATGAACAGCAAATTCTAGATACGGTTACACTAGCCCTTTGTACAAAGGAATTATTATGTCCTTGGATTTGCACTCAAAATTTCTGTTAACGAAACCCAGGACTCTGCTTGCCCCTTTTGACGCTTTTGTCAACTTGACGCGTGTCTTGAAGATTATTTGAGATAGTAATTCCCAAGTCGCGTTGTTGGGTCACACCCGCATATTTTATCCCATTCATTTCCAATTGAGCCGGAGGGTTCTCCAGCTCTGGCCCAACGTGCATGACTGAACACTTGTCGACATTAAAGCTCATCTGCGAAGTTGCGGATCAAGCCGTGAGGCGGTCTAGCTCTTGTAGGAGGTCAATTCTGTTTTTCCCAGGATGGCATAATTTAGTGTCATTTGAAAATTTCTTGATTTTGCTGCAGATATTAAGATGAACATCATTGACGTAAATTATGAACAGAAGGGACCAAGCACGCTACCTTGTGGAACACTTGATGAGACAGGCTTCCAGGAGCTCGTCTCAACAGCACTTTCACTCGATGTTGTCTACAAGGGAGCCAAGCACGGATCGAACATGAATAGTCTCCCTGTAGGCCGTGGGCTTCTATTTTTTTATTAACCACTGATAAGAAACTTCGTCAAGGGCCTTTTGGAAGTCTAAGTAAACGAGATCCACAGATTTTCCTTGTCTCTGATTTCCGTAACTTTCGAAAAAAGTCGAGTAAGTTAGTTAGTTAGGCAGCTTTTTCTAACACGGAAGTCGCGCTGGGTGTCGGAAATGTGTTTGTGCATCCTGAGGTGGACTGTTATGCGCTCCTTCAAGAGACGTTCAATGGTTTTGCTCACGACCGAGGTAAGACTAAGTGATCGATAGTTACTGGGACTTTTCCTACCACCTTTTTGTGAATTGGGATCACGTTAGCAAGTTTCCAATCCCGTGGAACTTGCCCGGTGCTTAAAGACTGATTGAATATTTTTAGCAGCTGCGTCGTTATGACCGGTGGCATTTCCCGCAGGACGAGAGAGAAAAGATCATCTGGGCCAGTGGATTTGTACACAATCAGGTGGGTCAGTTCTTGAAGGACCTCATGTTCCGTGGAAACACACGTGTGTATTGGAACAACTCGGATCGGCGCAGATTTTGGAATATTCGTAACATTTTCAATGGTACATATCGAAGTGAAATATTCGTGCAGGATAGCGGCTTTGTCTCGTTGGTCATTGATGATTTCACCGTCAGGTGTTCTGAGCGGACCTGTTGTTTCTTTATTGAGTCGTCTTTCATATACATCAACATAATATAATAAACACAGTCGTGTGTTTATTTGTTTTATATTTATAAACTTATATTATTATGTGTTTTATATATGTATGTCACGCTCTGAAAGACATAGACGAAAAATAGGCCAGGTTGCAGATTTTGTAATTCGAGGCGTTTTCATGGAGATCGATGATCAGATTGCAAAAGATAAAGAAAGTAAAATCCTTATTTCTTTATTTATCTCAATGTAATTCTTACTTGAAACAGTTCTTGCAATCACAATAATGGAGCTTTTCTGAGCTTCTCTTAGCGCGATTATGAAACCTGATTTTATCACTTTTTCCATACACTGAAACACATTTTTGTCCGCGTCACTGAAAACTGATAAGACGAAAATAGGCCGGGTTGCAGATAGCAAATGTATATCTCAGTGCAGTTGTTTCTTTTTCAACGTTGAGGTTCACTCAATGCAGGTACATGCAGCTTCTCTAAGCACTCCCTTGCATCGTGCTTCGTACTCCCTTCTGGGGTTACGTTCATCCAAACTTCGGCTGACCTGAGTTTACACTGATGCTCTTATTGGCCGCATGACCTTCGAAGCTAGTGACAAGATATTCTTCAGCGGTCAGAAGGCGAGAAAAGACCATGAGGACTTCTTGGCACCAAATATTTTTCTCCAATTTGGGCTCTTCTTTCAACAGAACAACAATTCACGCGAGGAAAAACTTCCGAGCTATAAGACAGAGTCAGTATCCAGGATACAGAGCTCAGTTTTTATTTAGAGACAATATCGACCGTGGGCAAAAAATAAAAAAACATCGCTTTTTCTGTATATGACGGAAGGAATGCTTGGAGCTGCTCTGCCCTAGTATTAATAGGAAAATTATGATCAATGAGGGCGGATGATCACAAATTCCTGCTGTCATATTTGACAGCTTGGGCACTCTAATACATATATAATGCCTTGGGGCTGCGTTTTGCCTGAGCGGGAACGGAAATTTCTATTTCCCGCTTAGTCGTCCTGACTTGCCTCTTCACTTCCCAACATGCCATTCTCTGATTGTACCTATTCCCCAATACTAGGTTTTGTGTAATATTGAGTCATAGACCGCAACAGTACTTGACTCTTAGGTCCTAGTGGCCTTTGACGCTGGCGCCAAAATGGGAAAAATGGGATTTTCTCAAAAGTTATTATGAACATGTCCATACACGGTCATGCAGGCAAGCGCCCAAGTGCGTCCCCGCCGTATCCAAGATACCTTCTCCGCAATTAAAATGTTGAGTACCTTGGAATTTTTTTTTCAATATTAAAAGGGGAAAAGAATTACTCTTGAGAAAATATCATTTTTCCGTTGCCGACTTTTGGCCGCCAGCGTCGGACCTAAGAGTCAAGTACTGTTGTGGTCTATGACTGAGAGCATCCAATAGTAGGTTTTATACAATACTGAGTTTGCGCAATATTGGGTTAGTGCAATACTGGGTTTGTACAATTCTGGGCTTGTCAAATACTAGGTTTTGTGCAATATTGAGTTTTAGGTACTGCTGCGTTTTGTGCACGACGAAGTTTTGTGTAAGACGAAGTTTTGTGTAATGCAGTGGAACTCCTAAAGCGTAGACAGTCATTTAGTTTCGAGTGGAGTCACAGTTTAGAGATGCTAAATTCAACAGTATGCTCGTTTCCATGCACATAAGTGGTGGTCCACTTTGACGATAGCTGTGCTTAGTGCAAGCTTTTCTGCCACCCCCTTCAATTGGTGCTGGCGGTGACCTTGTGGACCCTGCTTCCAAGGTGAATCTTTTGTTGCGCTACTTTGATGAGAAGCAGAGCCGGGACCGAGTGCGCAGTCCTCTAGCGTGTGACCCAGAGCGGAGGCTCACCGGATTTACGTTCAGATTTTTGAAGTGCCGTCTTCTTGACCTGTCTCCTATGTGAGCCCGGATTCATCGGGTGTGCTTCCTCTTTATCTCGGAGGGTGGCTGGTGTGCTTGCAGCCCCCTTCGCTCCTGTGTTCCGGTGGATGTTACGGCTGGGCTCTTTTTCGGAATGCTGGTGTGTCGCTCATGTGACACCAGTTCTAATGTCCTCTGTCTCATCTCGAACCTCCGACTATAGACCCATCTCATTCACACCTGTTTCGTCGAAAGTTTACGAGAGGTTGGTTGCATCGAAGTTGGGTCGGTTTTATGAGAAGCAGGGTGTCCTTCCCTCAACACAGTATGGTTTTCGCAAGGGCTTGGGAAATTGTGATGCTCTGCTTCACATTTCTCATGTGTTGCAGCTGGCACTTGATAGGGGTCATAAGACAAGGTTGGTCTAACTTGACTTCAGTGCTGCTGTTGATCGCTTGAATCACCTTGGGTTGCTCCATAAGCTAAGATTGATGGGTATTAGTGGTTCAATTTTCGCGGTTATTAGTCAGTTTTTGCAGGTAGACGCCAATGTGTAGATGCTGATGGGAAGAGTATTGAGTTTTTGGATGTGGTTGCTTGAGTTCCACAAGGTAGTGTTCTGGGCCCTTTGTGGTTCATCGTATTTACAGCGAACCTGTTTGATCTTGTTTATAATTTACTTGTTGGTTACGCTGATGATGTCACTTTACTAACTGTTTGCGAGAATACTAGTTATAGGTTGGAGGTTTCAGAAACCATTCAGCGTGGTTTGGAAATGATTGATTCCTGGGGTTCTGGGGGAGGGGGGATGAGGCTAAATGCAGGCAAGACTAAGACCATGCTCGTGTCTAGGTCACGTACAGTGAGACCTGCTTTCCCTGCACTCATATTGCATGATGTGTTATTTCCTGTGATTAATGACTTGACAATCTTGGGTGTCAATTTTGATCCAAAGTTGACGTTTGATTCCCACATCTGCTTGGTTGCTTCACGGGCATCGCAGAAAATCGGTTTGATGCGGCGTGCTTGGAGTGTGTTTGGTTCAATAGAGTTGACACGTCGCTCCTTTAATTGCTATGTTCCGATCTTCTGGAATACTACTTCTTAGTCTGGGTTTCTGCCACTGATTGCCATCTGAGTTTGCTTGACTGAGTGGTTCGTCTATGTGCGTTCATGCTGGATGGTGTTGTGCCTTGTGATCTGGCGTATCGTCGCAGAGTTAGTGGGTTCTACTTTCTCTGTAAAATATATAATTGCCCTAGCCATCCACTGGCTGCTCTTCTTCCGGAGCCATTTTACTCGGGTGAGGTATACACGGCGTACTTGTGCTCTTCATGAGCGTGCCTTGGGACCAGTACGAATCAGTACCAGCCAGAATTCTCGTTCATTTTTCCATCATATGCTGAAGATTAGAATATTCTTGATGGCTCTGCCTTTGCTGGCACGGGTATTGGTAGCTTTAAGCAATCTCTAAACAGAGCTAAACAATGATCTCTGATCTTCTCTTTCTTTTTTCACTTGCTGGGCTGGTCTAGTTGCGTGGGGGTTTGTTAACCTTATGGAATTTCCTCCGTTCTCACGTCACCAGTCTAGTGTTAAATAGTCTACAAGATAATAAAGACCGATGTGTATATACCTGTTTGTTTATTTATTTATCTGTTTATCTGTTTCTTGATCCATTTTCTGTCACACTTTAACAAAACAGATACGAGGAAATTAGCCCAGGCTGGAGGCTGTCTACGGTCATCCAGTGAAGATCATTAAAAACTAATTGATAGAACACAGGCCAGGTTGCAGATGACGCTAAACGTATCGTCATCAGCGAGAGTTGAAATTCAAACAATGAAGATATCGAAGGCTCCAAGTATAACCTTCTTCGTACATCGAATCTATGGCAAAGTATAGGGCGACCTTATGTCTGAATGCACTTATTGTATAACCGAAATTGAAACCGCAGCACTGAATATATCTTAAGCTTCTGTTAGCACTCTCATGTATCTGGATTCTTAGTTTCTTCCCTCAGATAATTTCGTTAGATCTGTTATTTTTCCAACCTTTATTCACTGGTCTACGAAACAACTTTCGTTAAGCACAAAAACATTGGATCTATAGGACATCCTACTGTATCTATGATACTAAACCAAATATATTATTTTGAGTGTATCCGAACTGCCTGCAATAGTAATTAATTGTTTTCGATGTCAGAGAAACAAAATAAGAGTGTCGATGCTCAGTAATTATGAAGCCCTAAACCCCCATCTGTTTCATAACCACAAATTCTTTGCTGTCATTCCTTACAGCGCGGGCACTCTAGTATTAATTCGTAATAAAACATTTTTATTCACTACTTTCATAGGATATCGTGAAGTTGTACAATTGCATATGCTGCCAATTATAGTTTACCACAACATTTTGCTCGTCTCTCAACGCGGCGTGGGCTCTTGCCACGGCTCACAGCAGGCGGCGCTATGTGCAGTTTACAGTTCTAGATATTCACTGTTTTCGCTGGTCTCCGTGCAAGAGTTTCCTCTACTTTGCGAGTCTCCGTTTTCAAGAGTTTTACTGTACTGTGTTCTGCCCAAGACTTACTTTATGTGCTATTGACTTTTGTGCACTGCTGAGTTTCGGACAGCTCTGTTTTGTCCGAGACTGCAGCTTGTGCATGACGGGGCCCTGTGGCATTGTACAGTTCTAGGTTTTGTAAAAAAAAACTTGTCATTGTGCAAGCTGCTTTTGTACATACCTCAAACGTCTACAAAATCAACTGCCGCTTTTATGATACCGTAAGTAGCGCTATGCCTAAGGTTACGGCTTACCTTTGAGGATCTGATGACAAACATCGCAGGCGGAGATTTTCTTGTACGTATATTCTTGGAAGATGTGGGAATTTTCGATCATGGGCGGAGACATCTCCCCTGACCGGCCACCCCGCCTGAAGTGGAAGTGAAATAAATATATCTTATTATTGATATTATAACTATTGTAGCAGAAAGCTCTCGTGTAAGTAAAAGTTGGTTATATAGAGAGTAGTGTGGTGGTGGTAGTTGCGTGAGTCTAGCTGTGGGTCCGCAAAGTTAGTCGCGAGCCAGCAGTGACGTGAGAGGCTCTATTCTGCCCTGGTGATGGTACGTGCATGCCCTAGCGGGCTGACGATGTCCGGACAGAATCTAGTTATTATCACTGCTGTTGTTTACTGTTATCTAAAGCCTCGATACCGACAACGTTCGCTGCGATTCAAAGAGAGAAGGAAGATGGGAACATGTACTGTAGTTTATACGACAAAACTGCAAGCATGGCAACAGACAACCGTAAAAGAATAGGTATACATGAGAAAAATAATCAGTAGGAGCACGATGGAAGAACCTTGCTACTCACTCCTGCGGCCACGGCCCGTGCTATTTCAACGAGAAGCCAAAGCATTCATCCTTTTTACTGAATAAAAGTGGGGGGGTTGGGGAGTAGGAAGAAAAATTCTGCTCTATATTCTCCTCTTAATTTTCTTTGAGCTGGTCATTAAGACAATACACGGAGTGGGCGCACAAACGCCGTATCTCAAATATTTGTAAAGGCCCATAATGGATTTCAACGATTCTAATAGAAAGGTTAACCAGAGCAAGCTCAATACTGTTAGTGAAATTAATATTAGAAGGTACAGAGCACCAGGCCATTTAAAAGAAGTGGCATTAACAGCACACTGAGCCTTTTAATGTCCATGGAGTGACGGCTGTTGTCATATAAACGAACTTAACACCGAATTTCACGAAGCAAAAGACTTGCAACTGCGATGAAAGTTTCTTTCGTGCGAAATGCAAAACCGCTGCTTACTTTTCGGCGTAATTTGCACGAGCTGCAAGCTAGTACCTCAATGGTCAGCAAAAGTTCAGCTGCAGCAGTCAAATTCACCCGCCAATATTCGCTTACGAAAGATTGAAAGGAGAGCGACAGGAAAGAAGAAACGTATGCTGAAGAGAGGGAGCTGTAGAGGAAGAATGTCTGTAGCGCATCAAACCAAGAGTCTTTGAGGCATAAGTTTCATTTACTTTCATCGTTTCAGGCAAGAATTTTACATTAGATGCATATGCACTGTGAAGCTGATAGCTACTTTGTATTTTCTTGACCATGGATTCTGCTTGGTGCTCATTCGATCAGCGTCTATCTTTCTTAATTCGAGGGGCAAATTTTTACCTACTTTATTTTTCCTTATAGGAGGGGAAGGGCACGACATATTGCTGCACTAGCTTAGCCTGCCGCCAAAAATAACTGTGAATATTTGCGGTGGTTCTTCACTGATTTTACTCTCATTAGTTCCATTATGTAGAATGCCATCCAATTGTTATTTGCAATGATGATAAGGAGGTGAAAGCGTTCGGCTTCAGTGTGCTGACCAGTAAAGTTCTTCCTTCCGATTGGTGATATGCAGTGCAATAGTTCTTTGTACACAAGGAGTTAAGCATCTCTCACTAATTGAAGTGCCTCTGCATGTCACTGAGCCGTGATTGCATGCAACGTTTTGCCTCACCCGAACGCTGCACCAGCAAATGTCGCAATCACGGAGGTAATATTAAAGGAGTGAGCATCAGCTCTTTTCCCGCAAGTACGAGAAGACGAGGAACTGGCCTAAATCAAGCGGCTGAAACTTGCTGTCGAGTGCGCTCAGAGATGCTTAGCCGCGAAAGACCATCAAATCGGCCTGGAAGTTTGCGGAAGTTAGTTGAAAGAGCAGGCAGCAAATTCTCAAAACTGTGGCGGGACGCGCAGCGGTTGCTTCCTCAGTCCATATCGCGAATACCCGATTTTTGCACAACTAATCATGGACGGGAGAGAATTATTGGATGAAATCCTAATTCAGATTTGGCCTCGGAAGATCTAGTACCATCTTGCGCAGTGCTCATTAGCTCTCTAACTCTGTGACGTCATCAAAGCCAGAACTGGGTGAAGCTTTACTGTTTTGTTTGAATGGTATAAAGAGCTTATGGTTACTGCTCTTACATTGCCTCCATGCATATCATAGGTGCGGAACAAGTTAAAGAAGATGCGTTTGGATAAATTAAGGCTGGTTGGAATTATGGAACTTATGTTAGCTTTATCGTAAAAATAAAAAATAAATCACCGTCCACTTTCCATGAATCCCGCAAATAAATATAAATGTAATATAAAATTGACATGAACGCTTGGTTTAATAATAGCGGTTATGTTGATGATGGATGATGGTTATAATTGCAGTTAAAAAATATTTTTAATAATGTAACTTTCAATAATTATAATATCCTGAAGCAGTTGGGAAAGAAAGATCTAATGGAATACACAAGAACCTTTGCCTTAGTTTGAACTTAAAATTGTTTTTGACCAGATAACTTGATGAAGATTTCAGACACTGACCTGATACAAAGGGCATATGCCTCGCTTGATTAAAAAACTCTTCTTCCCAAGAGTTTCGACGCATTGGAAAACCACAAAGGTGACCACACGGCAAGAGCAGCTGAATTAAAATTGGAAACTTCAGGCTTTTCAAAAATTGCTACCGAATGGGGTAGTTGCTTTGGAAGAGTGAGAAATGCGCAGGGCTGAAGTTTGTATGCTTCGCGCAATTGATTCACAGTGCCACATCAAAATTGGAGCTTTATAAAAGTCCCTAACAAACACAGCAAGAAGTCTAATTATTGCCCGCAAACGAAGAGAGAGAGGTGATAATGTTTTCTTTGAAGATTTAAGTATATGTATATATTTGATTACAAGTCGGGCAAGTAAAAGAAAGAACAGAACGTAGACAAACGAAAGAAAGTTCTATGGCCACGTCGGAAATACCTCTCGACGGCCACATTACAGCTGAAGTAATCAATTGAAGTCCGTTGGAGGTTGCAAATTCAAACAACCACTAACATCAATTAAATAGAGTATTATGATTCAGTGTACTACATTAAGGGGATTAACCTATCGATTTTGGTCGAAATTATTATTATTTTTAATTGTTGAAAAAGAGTCCTTAGGTAGTTGGAAAGTGTGTCCCAAATTATTATGGAGTTACCTTCGCTGTAACCCAAAAAGAGGCTCAAGGTCTTGGGGGTCAAAATTATCCATGTGGACCGATTGTTTCGAAATTTACACAGTATATGTATTTATTGAAAAAAAAGCATAATTTACTAATTGAACTTTTTATTTAGGCCCTAATTTTTGAGGTATAAAACTCACTGAGTTCCCTTTTTCCGATAATTCCATATATATACTTACAGTGCCTTGACAAAAGTATATGCACAACTCTATTTTTTTATGTATTTTAAAAAAATTAAGGGACTGTTTTAGGATAATTAATACAGGAAGTTTATATAACATATATATAATAGAATATTTAAACAGAACAGTGAAATGTGCACTTATAACAAGAAAATTTAACACAAGCAAAAGTAATGAGGGACAAAAGTATTT
>LQNS02007216.1:11907311-11918860 GCA_001587735.2 Parhyale hawaiensis
TTATGTCTTTTAGCATTACTAACAACTCCTATAAATTTCATAAAGATCCATTCATTATTTTTTGAGTTATTGTGCTAACAAGCATGAAATTAAAAACAGTGACAAACGAACGAACATACAAGCGAATCATTACTAAAATTTGGTCATTTACTCTTTGTTATAAACCTAACAACTCGTGTTAATTTCATCAAAATCGATCCATAACTTTTTGAGTTATAGCGTCAAGAAAAATGAGGCAGACAAACAAGCAAACAAACAAACGGATGGACATATCTTCACCAAAAGTTAATCAACTGTTCCTCCTAACATAATTAACAATCCCTGCAAATTTCATTCAAATCGGTTCATAACTTTTTGAGTTATCTTGGTGACAGCCAAACAGCCAAACAGACAGACAGACGGACAAACACGACGAAAACATAACCTCCTTGGCGGAGGTAATAATAATTATCTTGAGCCCGATGATGCTTATTGTGAATGTTGAGTATAATACGCTTCAATGTGAACAGAATCAGCTTGGGGAAGTTGAGATTCCTTGTTACTGCAGCATGAAACACTCTGAAAATTCTACACGAGGTCCAAAAATCTGGTGGCAGCAACGCTTGCACTCTATGGAAACGATACGGATGTAAACTCTGACGACGTAGCGTCCGCCATACAGCAGAATTGTTACGCATGCCTAGACGTTGCGCAGCCGAACGAGTGTTGTCACGAGGATTTTGCTGAAAATGTCCACTATTCTCTCTTCCGATGGTGACAACTGGGCCTAATATCCATTCTGGTTACCCTAAAAGTGCCGGTGCCACACACTGATTAAGTACTGTGGTCGAGGAACATCACGACGAGGAAATTGTTGTCTGTACATTCCTGACGAGAGCCTAGCATTCCCGTCTGCAGCTCCGTAAATCATATGCATATCGGCCATCTCAACATTTGTAAAGCGCTGCATGTTCACAGTGCAACGTACGTATTGTCAATAACTGACCAACTTAGACTCAGACATCCAACTTGTGTGTTCCCATAACGTAAAAACATTATTAATGGATTGTTTTAAATGCTAAGCTTGAAACTGTAGATATTTTTCCCAACAGTAAAATACTTGCAGTTTTTATTCTAAAATAATGAAAACTGCTTCAGTGGGGTCGGAAAACGTGCTGAACTATCAAAATTAGCACTAACATTGGCACGAAAGTAGTATCCTACTTCGAGTTTCAAAATTTCTCTAAGTCATTATAACTCGGAAACTAAGGAGTTTTGTGCATTTATCATTCGTGAAGATTGATTTATTTTGAGTTTTATTTCTATCTTTGGTTGAAATTTATCGGTGCAAAAACAAAAAAATACACCCGATTGTGTAGCGTACCTTACTAATTACCACTCAAAAGTTAAAGTTAAAAGAGCTGCGAGACAGAAGGTGCCAGCAATTGGTACGACGAACACGACTAATAAGCTAGGCTCGTTAGATGAAGTTTGTCCAGAACGTTGGACGGCGGTGCTGCTTTCATTCTTCGGATCAAGTTTCAGGCTTTAGCCCTCGTTACCCTTAAAGCGTGTGTACTGCGCCGTCAAAAACGACGGTGAAAAAATTACATAGCAGCTGCAACAGAGGCTGCAGCGCACTAGTCCACGTGATCGTCGATTTCAATGCCAAAACGTACAACGAAACCGAAATTTCGAAATGGCCAACAACTATCGTCGATAAACACTACTTGCTCCCGTATCCAAGATTCGGTTGGAGTTGCTTTGTTTAAATGAAATTTTGTGTCCCGTTGCATTAATTACCTAAACCAAGGAGGTTATGTTTTCGTCGAGTTTGTTATTCTGTTTATCTACCTCTCTGGCTGTTTGTTATCCTGTATGACACCGAGATAACTCAAAAAGTTATGGACGGATTTCAACGAAATTTACAGGGATTGTTAGGTATGGTAGGAGGAACAGATTATCAACTTTTGGTGAAGATCCGTTTATTAGTTTGTTTGTTTGTCTGCCTCAATAATTCTATTGCCATAACTCAAAAAGTTATAAACGGATTTTTATGAAATTTGCAAGAGTTGTTAGGTATTTTACGCAGAGTAAATGACCAAAATTTTGCTCTAATCTGTTTGTTCTTTGGTCGCTGTGTTTGAGTCTATGCTTGTTAGCACAATAACTCAAAACGTTGTCAATGGATCTGTATGAAATTAACAGGAATGGTTAGTATTGTTGAAAGACATAATTGATTAAATTTTGGTGGTGATCGGTTTGTGTGTTTCACTAATGTTTGTCAGAATATTTTCTATCAGTATAACTCAAAAAGTTATGGACGGATCTTCAAAAAAATTACAGAAACTTGTAATATATATTGCTGAAAGGTACAAGTAATTTAATTTTGGTGTTGATACAAGGAAAATCCTAGCTTCAGAACTAATTTGAATTTTTCGTTACCGTGCCTTGCTTGGCGGAGATATACTCTCTCAGAGTGCTCTGGTTACAATTGTAAAACAAGAATCCTTTTTCAAGACACAAACGCAATTTCTTTGCAGACAGAACAAATACATTCACAGGTAAAATCAGAGTACTAGGAAAGGTTAGTCGAGGTGTAAGGTAGACGGACTGCGAGACGATAGGCAGGGTTAAGCGGCGAACATTAGTTTAGACGAAGTGGCTTAAGTTAGAAGCACCACCTCAGGTGAAACTGAGGTAAGTCAAAGCATTAATTATTAACCGTGGATTTTCCACTAGCTCAACCCAGTGTACTTGTCCTTTATAGCCAAATAATATGTTCACTGTGCAGGTGTCGCAGGACATCCTTGATAGGGCCAAATGCGTAACTAGGATAAGGTTCGGGATCGCAAAGTGGGCAGCTTTGGACAGCTCCACTAGAAGGTATTTTTTGAAGCGAGAATGCGATGTCTCCGGGAATACAGTATCTGTAGAACAGGAGGTTACATTAACACAAGAATCTGTGTCAGAAGAAATTGACAGTCTCCTGTATTTTGTTCTATAACTATAGCATCAAATATAGTAGACAAATGATGGTCTACCACTGAATATTCACGTGCAGCGTAATAGAGCGACAAAATAAGATACGCCGACCAAAAAATGGAAATGTGTAACACTATGAAGGGCGAAATTAGCTCTATACTATAGGAAATAGAGCTTCGAAATGGCGTGCCAATACATAGGCGAACAATGCAAGACGTACAAGTACGAATCCTTTGCTGACAGAACATTTGCGAGATTCACATGTAAAATCAGTGTACTAAGATAGGTTTAACATGCATTAAGATAGACGGACTGAGTTACATTAGACGGAGTTCGTCAGGTTTTAAGTGACGAGCAATAGTTTAGCTGGGTGAGATGAGCTAGAATCGCTGCTAAACTAAAATAAGTAAAAACTTGAATAAACCGTGGAATTTTCACGGGTCCCGCTAGATGAAACGTAATATTTTTGCTCTCTAGAACTTCCTCAAGTTCCTGCTATTCGCAGATCTTCCAGCTTTTCAGTCATCGCACCAGATGATCGAAATTTCGCAAGGCTAGAGATATCTTTAAATTATTATTATTAAAACTTCGCGCTTGAGCTCCCACGGACAGGTAATACAACCCAAATGAAGCATCTTGCAACACCGGAAAGCCCAAAACGCTGCTAAAGGAAATCCAGCAAAAAACCATTAACAACTGACTTGAACGCCTGTAGGCCTGTACGACCAAAAGCGGATGCCGGCAACAAATTCCAAACCCTAGCCGACCAGGGCACGAAGCACCGACAGAACTGATTAGTTCGACATCCGACAGCCTCCAAAGTGAAAGAGTGCGCTCCGCACGCAGCACGAGTCTCTCNGGCAACAAATTCCAAACCCTAGCCGACCAGGGCACGAAGCACCGACAGAACTGATTAGTTCGACATCCGACAGCCTCCAAAGTGAAAGAGTGCGCTCCGCACGCAGCACGAGTCTCTCTCCCAAAAACCTTGACGGCAGCTAGGGAGAGAAGAATACAACCAATGCCTCTCATTGTTGTACACCTCATAAAACATACATAGCTCGGCTACTCCTCTCCTATGGGACAGGTTCACCAGATCATTAGCAGCGCACAGCCTGCTGGCTGACCTAACAAGTCGATCCAACAGACGCAAGTGAGTGTCAGCAGCTGAAGCCCAGACCGGTGAGCAATACTCCAACACAGGCAGCAAGAACGCACAAAAACATCTGCGGCAACCTGACTGTCACCAAACACAGAATTCACCTTATGCAGGAGCCCAGTCTTAGAAGATGCACGTGACACCAACCTCCTAATATGCGGCTCAAAAGTAAGCTTCTCATCAAAGACAACACCAAGAATCTCCAAGGAGCTAGACTCCTGAAACAAAGTGTCATCAAACTCCAGTTGGGATGCTGCGGTACAAGCGTGTGAGACTGACTGATAATCATCGACTTGGTCTTTCTGGCATTCAGCTTCATACTCCAGGCCGAGCACCATGCACAAATGCGCGGCAAATCCCTATTCAGAGACTGAGCGACAGCATCATGCAGGCGAGGAGCAGGTATTGCTGCTATCGAAGTGGATTCGTCGGCATAGTTGATCATCGTGTTTTCAAGCGAAGAGAACATGTCACTAGTATAGAGAATGAACAACGGCGGACCAAGCACACTGCCCTGAGGGGTGCTAGACACCACCGCGACAGAGGCGTTCAAAACGCCGTCAACAGACACACTCTGCGTTCTCTCAGTAAGAAAATCGCGAATGATTGACAGAACCCAACCACCCTCACCAAAGGACACCAGCTTGTATAATAGACCCCTGTGGTTAAACCCTGTCAACGCCGCGCTTAAGTCCAACTGGACAAGGCGTGCCTCCGACCTACAATCCAGCGCAGAATGTAAATGGTGTGACACCGACAACAGAGCGTCGCAACGCTGGTATCCTGTCTATACTACCTTATGATGTAGGCGAAACTGTGATGACTTCGTCGTAAATTTCCTACTAATAGAAAGAGAGAAATAATGCCTGTCGATGTCTATACGTATATGAAAATTTGGAAATCAAAAACCTAGATCTAACTAGAGTTGCATTTACAGAGCGCAAGCCTCAGTCAACAGACTGACAGACAAAGGAACAAACAGACAGACGGATCATCGTCAAAATTTATTCAGCTGTTCGTCGTGCCATTGCTAGCAGTTCCTGCTATTCTGATGAATATTCGTCATAACTTATGAGCCATGTAAGCAACAGACGAGCTGACAAACACACAGACTGGTTAATGAATCATTAACAAAACTTTGATCATGTTTCTGGAAACATTTTCAACATTTCCTGCAAATTTCATGAAAATCCTTCAATAACGCTTTGAGTGATGTTGCTAAAAGACAAACAGATCAACTGTGCCGAAAACATATCTTTATTGGCGGAGGTAATGAAATGAAAACGGAAGAAAGAGGAGCAATAGAAAGGCCGGTTTGCTTAACAACAACAGAGGTGAATTAATAATATTGATCGAGTGTGCTTTAGTTTGTGCCGTACATTTCTTGCATAGCTCTATTAAAATGGTAGAAAAAATAAATAATAACTGATTACTGCGGAATTTTACAGGATTTTTCCATTGAATGTTCAAGAAGAAGAGATAAAAGAAGAAAAATTCGCTTGCCAATTAAAGCGACCGCAAATCTGAGAAACAGAGTGACAGAAACAGAGTTACATGACAAGAACTACGGGACTAGAAGATACCCCCGGGACGTGAGATAAACGCGCACAGGAGGCAAGAGAGCCCAATTAGAGTAATCGAAGAGCGCATACTTCCGCCAAGCAAGGCAATGCTAACAAAAAATCAAATGGGAATTAGCTTCCGTCCCCTCAAGAAAGACGCTCTACAAGAGGAAGACACAAGGGACGTACAGTATGTCTATAGAAATCTGGAACCCACGCACGACGGTGTTCTTACACAGGATCAACAGAATAAATCACCCTCATTATTATTATGGAAGTGCAGTGAAGTAAAGCGGACAAAAAGAAAAGACGTCTAGATGGCCGAGCTAAGGCTAAGATAACCTTTAAGTTTTCCCTTGGGGTGCTGCTCTCAAAATTCTAGGCAGATCGACCGCAATTAGAATTTGAATATTCAATGTACTGAAGATACTGTAAGACAGTGTGTTGTAGACGAGGTGCGTGCCTTTTGGTAACAAGACGTATTAAGATAACGAGGGCTTAGAGCCAGAAGTGGCTATGTCCATTTTTGGCAAAACCAAGTTTCATTCACGAAGTGGGTGCCCGTGAGGCATATTTTTAGTGTCACGGGTGTCTATGCCATATATTTTCCTGCCAAATCTGCATAGACACCCTTGACACTAAAAATATGCCTCACGGGCACCCTTTTGGTGAGGGGAACCCGATTTCACCAAAAATGGACATAGCCACTTCTGGCTCTAAGCCCTCGATAAGTAAAGTGTGTCAGGTAGACAAAATGCATTATGCTAGAGTAGTCGAGGTGCTGTAGAGGGGAGGCGCATTAAACAATATGCCTACCTACGACTTTCTTCTGCATGATCATCCGCATCTGATTGCGTTGCCGCGACCGTGACTATAGTTTGACCATAGACTAACTACGCCACACCGTTCGACGTGTCATATTTAAACACAGCGTAAAAAAACAGAAATGTAAAACCTTTGTACGTTTAAACTCACTCTGTACTTGTGAAGATAGCAGAAAATTTACTGCTGGCAGTTACTATCGTGTAAAAATTGGACCAGTTTGAAACTGCCTGTAGTTATTTGGGGAGGCTTAGTAAAGCGCAAGATGAGGCTGAGCTGAGGCAAGATAACACCGATGAAAGTCGTAAGTGGCCACCAGACTTCGAGGTGGATGACGCTCCTTCAAAGTCGTAGGTCAAACAAGGTGCGTTAAGTTTAAACTAACTAAGGTAGTATATATTAGCGTTGCTTGAATGCACTGCACTATGAAAAGAATAAAAAACAGTAGATATATAACCATGGGTCCCACTATTAATATTAATTTAATACAAAATACAAATACAGATTTAAATACAAAATTGAAAATAATTAGGAATAGTAAAGTTGAGTAAAAACTGAATGACCCTCATTAGGAGTAAAAAAATTGTCTACAATTTTTACTGGAAGTGAGGGCGTCCCTTTTTAACCCCTAATGTGGATAATTCATTTTTTACCCCACTTTACTACACACATTGGTTTATAGTGTAGTCGTAGTACAAGCGCACCCAGCCGTCAAAAATGATGGTGAAGCATTTGCTATGATTCATCATCACCGATCGTACTTTCGTTAATTAACTCCACCAAGCAGGTTATGTCTCAGTCGATTTTGTCTATCAGTGTGCCTGTCTGTCTATCACCAAAATAACTCAAAAAATTATGGCAGCATCTTTACGAAATTTACAAGGACTTTTATTCATATCAAGGCCGGGGGACACTGACGCAAAAATTACCGCACCACACAACTCCAGATACGACTACGTTGCCGCAATCAAAACTTCGGCTTACACGAGGCTCTAGAAATAAGGCAAGTATATAATGTATGGTTCGTTTCATGCAGCTTGTACTCTCTGACATGCGGTAGTTGCAAAGCTCCTAGTTCTTACACGAGGCTCTAGAAATAAGGCAAGTATATAATGTATGGTTCATTTCATGCAGCTTGTACTCTCTGACATGCGGTAGCTGCCAAGCTCCTAGTTCTTAGTTTGAAGCGGCACTGACGCATAGCTTTACCGTTAAATTCACACGTCATAAGTTGTGGGCATAGCAAAGTGACCGCGAAAGAGAAAAGTTGAGTGGCTGAGCAACTTTTGCGTTAGTGTGCACCTGCTACGAGGAGGAACAAATGATTAACTTTGGTGAAGATCCGCTCAACTGTTTTTTCGTTTGTCTGTCTTCTTCTTTTTTCCTAGAGCCATAACCCAAAACGTTCAGGACAGATTTTTATGAAATTTACAAGACTTGTTAAGTATATCACGAAGATTTAAAGACCAAATTTTTGTGATGATCTGTTCTTCCGTTCGCTTATTTGTGTCTATGTTTAATTTTATGTGTGTTAGCAGCATAACTTCAAAAGTTATGAGCGGATCTTTTTGAGATTTTCAAAAATTACTAAAAATATTGAAAGACATAAATGATTAAATTTTGGGGATGATTGGTTTGCCCGCTTATGTGTATGGCAAATGTTCGCTACAATGTATGTCAGAACGTGACTCAAAAAGTTACGGACGGTTCTTCAAGAAAATTACAGAAGCTGTTATTACCGTCAAGCGGCACAAATGACCAGATTTTGGTGCTGATAAAAATGAAATAATATTTTCATAGCAATTGATATTTTCGTCAACGTTGCCTTGCTTGCCGTCGGTACATACTCTCAAAGTGCTATAGTTTGATAGTGACTGATGCCGTGTAACTGCTGCTTTGCATATTACCAGACTATCGACCCCTCAGAAATGACAGCAATAATTTTGTAATTAAGCCTATACTGCTGTTGCTCGGAGTACGGGTTGTGCTTCGCCGCCACGAGTTTGCCAGGGGAAAATATTCCTCCTGCAACTAAAAGCCCGACTTTCAGTTTTTAAATACTTGAAAATCAAGTAGCACCAAGAAAATATAGTCCAATCAAAAGAATTTGTCAGCAGGCGTCTTCCGACGATAGCACAGTTTACTTTTACCAGCTCTATCTACTCGTACCGTCAACAACAGACGTCAGCTTGTCAGCAGCTTACTACGGTCTGGAGATGTTCACGAGCTAAGATCGAAACGGGTCGCCAACCAATTTCAACACCAGCACTAAATCGACAGCCTGAGCTTTGGCCAGCTACTGCACCAAACGCATCAAGAGACCATTTTAGATATTCGTCTTTTGGAAAAAACAAGTAAAGAAATTTTAACTAAGCAATACAGCGTCCTATTCAACCAAACTTATAAAAAGAAAGGCTGCTACCTACTTACTCAGCTATATATATATACTGTATAAACATATGGTATGAACACACGGCGACGAATATTGTGTTGTTTTAATTGACCAGGGGTGCGTTAGTGTTTACTGCCTATTTAAAGCATGCATAAACAATAAAAGACAAATAATAAGTGATTACCGAGGAATTTTAAAGAGTCTCGAGATCGAATGCGCGAGAAAAATGATAAAGAGACAAGAAAGGATTATGACACATTGAAAGCAAACGCAGATTGGAGAAACGCAGTTATGGAAAGTGAGCAAATGCGATTGGAAAAGAATGTGAATACAAGGTACAATATGTAAGTTGAAAAGCGTTAGGTTAAATAAATATTGTATGGTTTAAATGAGGAACATAAGGTTAGGTAAGGAGTGCTAAGTTAGACGCAATTGCCTCAAATTAGAATGTGACTGTAAGTGTTAGATTAGATGAGGAGCGTCAGATTGACTGACAAGCGCTAGTTTAAATGAAGAATATTAGGTGAGTTGAGGAGCGTTACTTAAGTTGAGGATCGTTAGGTTAGATGATGAACGTTAGGACAGGCGAGGAGCGTTAATTAGGGTGAGGAATGTTAAATTAGATGAGGAGAGTTAGGTTGCATGTAGGTGATTGGGTTGGAGGGGAAGCGCTGGGATGGATAAAGGGCGTTAGGTTGGATGAGGAGCGATAGATTAGATGAGGAACGTTAGGGTAACTAAATAAATAAATGGATGAAAAGCGCTGTTGGATGAAAGACGTTATGTTGTTTGATGACCGCTAGGTTGAATGATGAGCGTTACGTTAGATGAGGAGCGTTATGTTGGACGAGCAGCGTTAGGGGAGATAAGGAGCGTTAGTTTATATAGAGCATTATCAGATAACGAATGTTCGGTTAGAGATGTATTAGATCAGATGTAGAGCTGTAACTTAGATTAAGGAAGTTGCCTACTTGACATTGCGTGCGTTAGATTAGATGAGCAGTGTTAGCCTTTGATAAAACAGTGTTAGATAACAAGAGTTAGGTCAAGTGAGGTGCGGTAATATAGATGAGGTGTGTTAGGTTAGAAGAGGCAAAATGAAGTTCTACACATGTGTGTTAGTTTAGGCGAAAATAGTTAGGTTAAAAGATGTGCGGTAGGTTAGCTGAGAAGCGTTAGGTTAGAAGGAGTACATTAGATTGCATGAGAATCGCTCAATCTTTAGATGATGTCTGTTAGGTTAGATGAGGAGCGGTACTTTGTACGACATGCTTAAAGATACTTAGGAGTGCCCGGAACCGTCTATCTATCGAAATACGTTCGATGTTCCCCGTGCCGTTAAGTGTAAAGAATTTTATTACACCTAACGGCCGATGTTACAGTTATCGTAGTACTTAGAAACACTTGCAGCTAACTCCAATACAGCTATATATACCCAGTGTAGCAGCGGACCTTGCGTGCTGCACAGTTGTGCTGCAGGTCCCGGGAACCATCATTAAGCCAGGCGAGCAATGTTTTTGTATGGCGCTCGATTCATTGAATCAGTAAACTTGCTTGGTGTGCATAGCTACCCTAGGGGTACTTACCTTAGGGTATGGGCGCGGGTCGTTGAACTTACCGATAATGTGCCATAGTTCTTAGCGAGCCATGGTCGGCTGCAGCTGTACTTACTCTTCTGAGGCCCGTTGGGCTATATCTGTAGCACGAACCAGTGCGTGTGTGTTTCCCTGTGGAGGGTGTAGTCAAAGTTGACTTTACCTTTACCCTCACTGGTAATAAACTTTTCGTTCGTCTGAAAAGCTATATCATAAGAGGAATTAGTTTTACTGAGGAAAATAATTTCTCCAAACATAAAACCCCTGTTTGCTTCACTTCTCTGGGGAATATCTAAGAAGAATATCTTAGCCGTTGCATAGTTGATCATGAGCTGAATTTAGGCATCGTGCACCCTGACCACAATCAAAATCCATGCGACGTAGCCTTGATATCGAAATTGATAAAGCAAGGAGCCATTCAATTTGAGGCATCCATAATTTTGCGATCATCTGCAACCTGCTTTAATTTTGCCCGTTAGTCTTCAACAGAGGGTGACAGGATGTGAGTTGACATTGCTCAGTGCGACCTAATAATTTGTATGTTTTCTTCAAGCATGACAGAAAATGGACAGGTAACCAAATGAACACACTGGTCTTTCTTAAAGTGTTTTGAATTTTATAGGATTTCGGGTGCATTGAAATAAATTGGAATAAAATAAAAAATGAAGCTTTCCAGAACTGTATTAATGATTATTACTTTAGTCCTTTTGAAACAATTATTCTTCAAATGAGAAGTCTTGTTCGTTTGCTTTGCAAGCTTTCGACCATCTTAGCAGATACAGATTTCTAGTTAAGGAACTTCTGGTCGTAGTCGTTAGAGTAAGTTGGAGTGAATCAACGAAAGGCTTTCTTTTAATGTATCATGATTAACAGAAGCTGATTAGTAAAACAAACATTAGTCCAAGATTTAACAGGCGCCCGTGCAGTTTTTGTGTATTGTTTCTCTTCTTGCTCTTTCTTTCGTTTCTGCCACTACGACGTCCTGCTCCAGCCATCGACCGAACGTTAAAGAGGAGAGACCCACCCTCACGTGTACCCCTCACCTGCCCACGCCC
>LQNS02007216.1:11921903-11938815 GCA_001587735.2 Parhyale hawaiensis
CTAACTCCCACCCTCATGTGTACCCCTCACCTGCTCACACCCACCCTTATGTGTGTCCCTCACTTGCCCACACCCACCCTCATGTGTACCCCTCACCTGCCCACACCCTCCACCGTGTGTACCCCTCACCTGCTAACTCCCACCCTCATGTGTGCCCCTCACCTGCCCACACCCACCCTTATGTGTGTCCCTCACTTGCCCACACCCACCCTCATGTGTACCTCTCACCTGCCCACACCCTCCACCGTGTGTACCCCTCACCTGTCCACACTCACCCTCAAGAGTACCCCTCATCCGCCCAGATCCAGCCTCGTGTGTACCCCTCTCCTGCCCACACTCACCCTCATGTGGCCCTTCACCTCTCATATATATATATATATGTTCGGTTAAAAAGCACGCCATATTTCTCGGTTGAAACATCTTTTTTATATTTGTCTAGATATCGAAACTTTAATATTGTAGTTCGTTCTGATAGATAAAGGAGCTCGCCAAAGTTGAGGGTGTTGAGCTCTTCGCAGCGCCTTTCAACCATTGCACATGGTCATCTTCACGCGGGATGCTGAAACAATTGAATCTGATGAACGGTGAGAGCAAAACGGATGGAGCTGAGCTGGATTAAAAGAACGGGGTGAACTGATATCGCTTTGTTCGTTCCCTGTATATATCGATGATGGAGCGTACCGTAGTGCTCTTCTCGGAAGCTGATTGGCTGGTTGGCAGTGTGGTCAGTCAATCATGGCGCTATTTCGTCAGCCGCCCCCCCCCTTCCTCAGCCACCCATGGGTCGCCATGGAGCTTCAATGTACGACTTGATCCTGTTGTCTGGGCGTTGATTATTGGTTTTTTGGCTCTGATTGCTAACGCTTCCAGTGTTTGAATGCGTTGATGATCGGAGTTGCGGTGCTGTATTGAGGTTCCAGCTACTAGCATTGTTCTTGTCAAAACAGTATTATGTTGCTGCAGTGTGTGTGTCTTCGGTCCTCCATTGAAGAGATGCATCGTCAGTCTATGAGAAAGGTTTGTGGTTGTCATTCCAATGTATGAGTGTCAGTGAATGCCCACAACGCTTTAAGGACGGTACAATACGAGCACCCATTCACCGATGTTATAAGATCTCATCCTCCTGGACCTTTTTCGAGCAAGCAATAAAATCACAGAAGCAATCCATCATCAATAACGGCTACTCCAACTCTGCCTTTGATAATATTCTCTAGCGCTATGTTAACGCACTCAACAACCAACGGAACCATCCGGCAATCACAGCAACCACACATACGGTCTTCTACCAAAATCAAATGTCACCAGCGTACGAGACAGACGAGCGCATATTGAAGCAAATCATCAATAGCAACACCACCTGCACCAATAGCGAAGACAAGCTATGCCTGCTGCTAATCTACTACAAGAGCCTAACAGTCAGCTCCCTTATAATGAAGAACAGTACCATCAACAAGGCACCATTGAAAGAAACCAATGCCGTGTATGAGTACACTTATCAGATTAGAGACTGTGAACTCCAAAAACACTCATACATTGACAGAACAACCACAACCCTTTCTCGTAGACTGACGATCCATCCCGCCAATGGAGGACCGAAGACACACACACACTGCAGCAACATAATACTCCTTTGACAAGAACCATGCTAGTATCTGGAACCTCAATACTGCACCGCAACTCCGATCATCAACGCATTCAAACACTGGAAGCATTAGCGATCACAGCCAAAAAACCAATAATCAACGCCCAGACAACAGGATCAAGTCGTACATTGAAGCTCCATGGCGACCCAGAAAGCTGACGAAGTAGCGCCATTATTGACCGATCACACTGCCAATTAGCCAATCAGCTTCCGAGAAGAGCACAACGGTACGCTCCATCATAAATATATACAGGGAACAAACAAAGCGATATCAGTTCATGCCATTCCTTTAATCCAGCTCAGCTCTTTCCCCTTTGCTCCTCACATCGTTCATCACCTTCAGTTGTTTCAGCATCCCGCCTGAAGATGACCATTTGCTATGGTTGAAACGCGTCGCGAAGAGCTCAACACCCTCAACTTTGACCAGCTCTTTCATCTAACAGGACGAACAAAAATTTTGAAGTTTCGTTGTCTCGAGAAACGTAATAAAGATGTTTTAACTAAGAAATATGGCATACTTTTTAAACAAACATGTATAGAAGAAGGGTTGCTCCCCAATTATTAGGTATTACGTGTTATAAGAAGATTTTAGCCTCCCTAAATAAGTACTAGCTCTTCTAAGAGAAGAAAAGGAAGGGACATATAGTATGTCGATAGAAAAACGGGCAACCCATGCACGAAAGTGTTCCCACACAGGATCAACGCGCATGGGAACAGCAAATCGGGAAAGAAGAGGAAGAACAAAGAACAGTAAGGTCAGTAGGAGTATGAATGCTCCCCAATTACACCAATATATATATATATATGTATATTCCCAAATAATCCTCGATACATCACAGATGAACGGTCCCACTCGCATCTGGAAATATCCTGAAGGTCAGCTCACACTCTGACCAGTTTTGAATGAGATAAAGACAGTAAGTGGGATCGAACCCGGGACCTATGCAGAGTGAGGCGCAACTGCAACACCAGCACTGACGGAACTGACCTGCAGTTGCGCCTCGCTATGCATAAGGTCCCGGGTTCGTATCTCACGAACCACCTACTGTATTCATAAATGTTTCCCTTTTGTTAATACACATATACATAGGTATAAAGGAAATAAATATTTTATGGAATGAAGTTCCAAATTGGTATTTGTCGTGCGCAAAATATTTTGGCAAACTCAGCAATATTCGCGGAATAAACCTTTAGAAGTTCGAGATGTCTGGGTTGAGAAACTGGATGAACGACCACCAAGAATTCGTGGGGAACGGGTTAGGTGTAGTGCTCTGGTCTATGAATTTAGTCATCTTGATGGCTTGCGTAACATACTTGTGAGCTTAGCGATAACCGAGATACAGAAATAATTTCAGTCTGTGACTGACTACTAAACCTTCGTTGCCTCACGGTTTACTTAGCCAATCATGGGGTGTCAGTGAATTGCTGGAGCCGTAGCTTTTAGCACAGTCTTAATTTCGGGTGAAGCTGTTGCTTGGTTTTCACGAAGGCTGTTCATTTGGAAGGTGCAGGAAAGGGTAAGTTTTGGAGAAGGAAGGACAGTCTTAGCGCAGATTTCAATGCGCAGGACACGCACTGGCGTGCTCCCCGTTTCGGGGGCACGCCCGATTTCGATTCATATCTCGAATCAACACACGTGGTGACGCTGCTCGCAGTGATGTTGGGCCATTAATCCTGATGTGGTAGAGTGCAGTGCTAATTTCTGCCAACCACAGGTGGTAGTTCTAGCTTCATGATGACGGAGCACCCACCTGTGGCAGCATATGGGTGATCCAACGTCGAAGAGCCCCATTTTAACGATATAGTTATTATGCAGTGGTTCAGTGCTCGCTTCTGTCTCAATTTCACCAACTTCTAGAGAAAGATTCCGCTCTGCTGACCTCTGATGAATACCCAAACGAATCTGTGATCAATATCCGCCTGCGGACACATCGTGCCCTTAGGTAGTGCTCCAGTTTCATGCTAATATCCTCATCCCAATCCACTAGAGAAATGTGTTCAAGTCTGAGCTGTCTAATGACACCCAAACGATCATGCTTTACAGAAGATTTCTTCATAAAGATAGTGCCTAGAGCGCTAAGCAGAAATGCACCACGTGCCTCCATACTTTATGGCGGTCTCCTTGGGTAGCATACCGTCTAATGATGAACTGTCGCTAGCTGTGTTGAGCATGAGGGTTCTTCTTTGAAGGATCCCCGAGCGAGCAGGGTCCCCAATTGAGCTACCTTGACGTCCCATGTTCCAGTATTCAATCTGCAGAGTATCTACACAAGCTCCGTGTTATGGCACCCACCCTGAAGTTGACCGATGTGCAGCGTCGTCATTCGGCATTCATTGAACCCAGGGAAAGAAAATCTAATCGTTAGATAAATAAAGGAACACTTGTGTGTCCTTTTTTCCAGTGCTAATTATGCTCATGCAAACTACTGTAGGTGCGAGTTGCCGCTCAAAAGTATCGCTTCATTCCCCCTGTGAGTGTTAAGTTATGTATTATATATCTGTTAAAAAATGCTGTGTCCCCTCATTAGGAGGGGTTTAGTTTATAAATGCCTAGACATAAGTCACTAATCGAGTTTCACGGCTCCAGCTAGTCGTAATAATTACTCAGCCGCTTAACTATTTGCTCTGGCCGTCATGCTGCCGTGACTACTACTAATAACACTTGAAAATCACGTGCTAACTAATTCTACAAGTGGTCTAGATTACTGGAATATAGCTGAGAATTTCTAATGTACGCGAAACGTGGGAAAAAAATGTTAGATCTCACGGTGCTCAGAATATGACGTTATAAACTAATTGTGATTTTCGTTAATCATCTTGGTCACCAGATGGAGTTTCATAATACGTGAATTATGGTGTCTTGCCAGTGAGGTCATTTTCTCTAGCGATTACTTAACCAATGACTGATGCAATATGAATGAATCGGTTTTACGTCACGATCTCCCGCTTCTCCCAAGTAAGGATATCGGGCTTGGACGGTGCCCAGCTAATGCCAGGACTTTGCTGGAGCTTAGGCCCTCCATTCACCGGATGCCCTTCTTGCCGTGAACCAATGACGCTTGCGAGACTCGAACGCTCAACCTGCTGATGCAGCAGCGAGCGCTCTAACCACTACGCCACGGTGGTTGATGCAATATATGTGTATTTTACATGCATTTTTGTTATATCTGCGGTAGCGGAATTTGCTATTTTTTGCCTCCCTGGTCTTAGAATTTGCTGTTCAATGCTGGTCGCCACATCTGTGCAAAGATATCGATAACATAAAAAGAATCCAACGCAGGACAACGAGAGTGATACCTCAGCTGCAAAACAAGCGGTATGAATGTCGCCTAAAGGAACTGTGTCTGATCTCTCTCGAGCAAAGACGACCCAGAGGGCAACTTATAGATACATTCAAGTATTTGAGCGGCTTTAACATCGGACCTACAACGGGGCTCTTTGAAAGAGACCTCAATGATCACTTGCGAAACAACGGTCAAAAACTCAAGCATAAAGCTCGAAGAACGACCTTAAGTCAGCTGTTCTTTCCGTGTTTCATAGTCAGAATTTGGAATAGACTCCCTTCCGATGTTGTTAGTGCGGAATCAGTCAACGCGCTTGAAAATCGTCTTGACATACATTGGGAGAGACATCCCAATATAGACTCCCTTCCGACGCTGTTAGTGCGGAATCAGTCAACGCGTTTAAAAATCGCCTTAACTTACATTGGCAGAGACATACCCCACAGCTAAGGATTCCTCCTCCAGGAGTCGCACACTTTTAACGGCCAAAGCCTCCGAGGCTTCCTTAATCCGTCTTCTTCTCTCTCCCGCTCCAGCTACACTGTCTGACATCTTTAACTCCGCATATCAGCGGCTATTGATTGTGATTGCGTGCATTCATGACCGTCTCTTTTGCTGAGATTCTTCTCCCTCCTCTTTTTTCTTCTCTTTTCCCGTCTTTTATATCCTGCTAACATAATGGCAATAGCTCATAGAGGGCCGGGCAAGTTTCGGTGTCTCTTTGAGAATGGGCCTGTTGGTTGGTCTACTGCCGCCTATCTACTCTAATCTAATATATCGGCAATGGTTAATTTGATGTGATAGTTCTTTAACAAGTTTTCAGGGTTATATAATGATAATAAACTTTATTTAACTACTCATGGAGACATGACAATTCTGAAATGCTCCATGATACACAAGAGCATGTATCTTATTTCTAGGTTAGAAACAAAGGACAGGTCGCAGTGGTCTTACATTCTAGACTTCATTACGCCCCATTGCTTGGCCTCCGTCAGGCAACAGAATGCGCTGCCATCGTAGATATTAGATTGCTTGTCACCAAAACCATTACGGATGACTTTTACTGATGAGTTTTTTGAGTTTTCAATCCTGTATTTTAGGCTCAGGGCGCATTTTCTGGTCCTGACTTTGAGACAGTCAGTGTACTTTTGAGCATATATTAGATTTGCTCTATTAGACCTAGGCCCTATCATTAGTATGTGGAATATGTCGTTATAAGCAACACGCAAGCACTAAGTGGATTTCTTTTTAAAGTTACACATAAGTGAGTTAGTGTGCAGGAGGTAACAATAGGTTCGGAACAGTTGGAATTTGGCCTCTTCAGAGCAGTGACCAAATTTCTGAATTAGCATGTTCCGGGAGCATTTGCGTTTCTTCTCTATATCCTGGTCATCCTGAACGTTAATTCTGCTATTGACGTCTCACTGTAACTAAATTTCCATGTCTTTTCCATTATATTGAAACATCTCTATGAGTGTTTCCTATGAACCACCTTGCAGGATGAACCCCACTTTATAGATCTAGTTGTGTAGGTGCGTTGGGAGTAGCTCGCCCCTGGGTATTTGTACTTAACATATTCACATGCATTTCAAAATTCGAGATCTCTGAATGTTGTAAGAAGCGCATCAAAATAAATCACTTAAAAGTACAACAAGTCAACTGCATTATTCTTGCTCAAACCTAACTTAACCCAAACCTAACTTAACCCAACCGAACTTTGTCAAATCTAACCAAAGCCAATAATTATAACCTTACCTTGCATATCAAGTCTAAACTCAACCTATCTACATGTTCCACTGGGCCACGAAATTAAGCCGTCAAGGCTTGACTTGTTGGAACTTCAGACAAAAGCTTCGGCTCTGCCACATTAAATCGCGTTGAAATTGTTAGAAGTAACGCGGCTACGTTGAGCCCGTTGATAACTCGATTTCATGGAGCTAAATTAAATTTGTGAGAGTTTCAAGGGTAACTGAAACTCAGTTACCAGTTACCCTCCGTGGCGGTCGGTTGTGATGTGTACTGTTCTCCGCTAGAGTAGATAAAATCAGAAAGCTATAGATTTTTCTCTAAAGCAATAAACCAATTAAGTGTTAAGCAGTGTGCCAGCCTGGCTATATACTCGTAAGGGCCGTGTGACCAGCGGGACCAGTGACCACAACNCAATCGCCCTCTAGGTCCCACACTACTAACACCATCACGTTTTAGGTCTTCTTAAATAAAAAAAAAAATTTTTGTTGTTAGGTATATATCCTTAGAAGGTTTTATTAGATTTTTGAAAATGGAAGGATGCTCCCGAAACGTCAAACTTTTATATTAGTTCATGTCGACTTCATTTCAATTTTACAACAATATATATATATATATATATATATATATATATATATATATATATATATATTCCCAAATAATCCTCTATACATCACAGATGAACGGTCCCGCTCGCATCTGGAAATATCCAGAAAGTCAGTTCACACTCTGACTAGTTTTGAATGAGATAAATACAGTAGATGGGATCGAACCCGAGACCTATGCAGAGTGAGGCGCAACTGCAACACCAGCACTGACGGAACGGACCTGCAGTAGCGCCTCGCTATGCATAATGTCCCGGGTTCGTATCTCACGAACCACCTACTGTATACATAAATGTTTTCCTTTTGTTAATAAACACATACATAGGTATAAAGGAAATAAATATTTTAAGGAATCAAGTTCCAAATTGGTATTTGTCGTGCGCAAAATATTTTGGCAAACTCAGCAATATTCGCAATAAACCGTTAGAAGTTCGAGATGTCTGGGTTGAGAAACTGGATGAACGACCACCAAGAATTCGTGGGGAACGAGTTAGGTGTAGTGCTCTGGTCTATGAATTTAGTCATCTTGATGGCTTGCCTAACATACTTGTAGGCTTAACGATAACCGAGATACAGAAATAATTTCTGTCTGTGACTGACTACTAAACCTTCGTTGGTCCTAGGCGTAGTTGAAGAGGAGCTGTCTCAGGGTTTACTTAGCCAATCATGGGGTGTCGGTGAATTGCTGGAGGCGTAGCTTTTAGCGCAGTCTTAATTTCGGGTGAAGCTGTTGCTTGGTTCTCACGAAAGCTGTTCAATTGGAAGGTGCAGGAAAAGGGAAGTTTTGGAGAAGGAAGGACAGTCTTGGCGCAGATTTCAATGCGCAGGACACGCACTGGCGTGCTCCCCGTTTCGGGGGCACGCCCGATTTCGATTCATATCTCGACTCAACACGCGTGGTGACGCTGCTCGCAGTGATGTTGGTCCATTAATCCCGATGTGGTAGAGTGCAGTGCTAATTTCTGCCAACCACAGGTGGAAGTTCTAGCTTCATGATGACGAAGCACCCACCTGTGGCAGCATATGGGTGATCCAACGGAGAATAGCATCATTTGCAGTGGTTCAGTGCTCGCTTCTGTCTCGATTTCACCAACTTCTAGAGAAAGATTCCGCCCTGCTGAATCTCTGATGAATATCCAACCGAATCTCTGATCAATATCCGCCTGCGGACACATCGTGCCCCTTGGTAGTGCTCTAGTTACATGCTAATATCCTCATACCTGTCCACTAGAGAAATGTGTTCAAGTCTCAGCTGTCTAATGACATCCAAACGATCATGCTTTACAGAATATTTCATCATAAATATAGTGCCTAGAGCGCTAAGCAGAAATGCACCGCGTGCCTCCATACTTTATAGCAGTCTCTTTGGGTAGCATACAGTCTGATGATGATATGTCGCTAGCTGTGTTGAGCTTGAGGGAGCTTCTTGGAAAGATCCCCGAGCGAGCAGGGTCCCCAATTGAATTACTTTGACGTCCCATGTTCCGGTATTCAATCTGCAGAGTATCTACGCAAGCTCCATGTTATGGCACCCACCCTGAAGTTGGCCGATGTGCAGCGTCGTCATTCGGCATTCATTGAACCCAGTGAAAGAAAATCTAATTGTTAGATAAATAAAGGAACACTCATGTGTCCTTTTTTCCTGTGCTGATTATGTTCATGCAAACTACTGTAGGTGCGAGTTGCCGCTCAAAAGTATCGCTCTATACGTCTATATTCCCACTGTGAGTGTTAAGAAGTTGTGTATTATACATCTGTTAAAAAATGTTGTGTCCACTCATTAGGAAAATGTTTATCAGAGCAGAGCAAGCTCACAGAAAACTGTTTCTCCTATAGTGCTGTTTCATAGCATAAGTATGTACATTAACACAGTGGTGTTTGACAATATCCCAAATATCGTGATTGATACGCACTTGACCTTCTTGTTGCGAAAAAATAGCATCAGTTAAGAGGTTTAGTTTGTAAATGTCTAGACATAAGTCACTAATTGCTAACTAATTCTACAAGGGGTCTAGATTACTGGAATATAGCTGAGCATTTCTAGTGTACGCAAAACGTGGTAAGAAAAATGTTAGATCTCACGGTGCTCAGAATATGACGTTATAAACTAATTGTGATTTTCGTTAGTCATCTTGGTCACCAGATGGAGTTTTATAATGCGTGAATTATGGTGTCTTGCCAGCGAGGTCATTTTCTCTAGAGATTACTTAACCAATGACTGATGCAATATGAATGAATCGGTTTTACGTCACGTTCTCAAGCTTCTCCCAAGTAATGATATCGGGCTTGGACGGTGCCCAGCTAATGCCAGGACTTTGCTGGAGCTTAGGCCCTTCATTCACCGGGTGCCCTTCCTGCCGTGAACCAATGACGCTTACGAGACTCGAACGCGCAACCTGCTGATGCAGCAGCGAGCTCACTAACCACTACGCCACGGCAGCTGATGCAATATATGTGTATTTACATGCATTTTTGTTATATCTGCGGTAGCGGAATTTACCATTTTTTGCCTCCTTGGTCTTAAAATTTGCTGTTCAATTCTGATCGCCACATCTGTGCAAAGATATCGATAACATAAAAAGAATCCAACGCAAGACAACGAGATTGATACCTCAGCTGCGAAACAAGCCGTATGAATGTCGCCTAAAGGAACTGTGTCTGATCTCTCTCGAGCAAAGACGACCCAGGGGGCAACTAATAGAAACATTCAAGTATTTGAGTGGCTTTAAAGACGGACCTACAGCGGGGCTCTTTGAAAGAGACCTCAATGATCACTTGCGAAACAACGGTCAAAAACTCAAGCACAAAGCTCGAAGACCGACCTTAAGTCAGCTGCTCTTTCTGTGTTTCATAGTCAGCTTTTGGAATAGACTCCCTTCCGATGTTGTTTGTGCGGAGTCAGTCAACGCGTTTAAAAATCGTCTTGACATACATTGGGAGAGACATCCCCCACAGCTAAGGATTCCTCCTCCAGGAGTCGCACACTCTTAACGGCCAAAGCCGAGGCTTCCTTAATCCGTCTTCTTCTCTCTTCCGCTCCAGCTATACTGTCTGACATCTTTAACTCCGCATATCAGCGGCTATTGATTGTGATTGCGTGCATTGATGATCGTCTCTTTTGCTGAGATTCTTCTCCCTCCTCTTTTTTTCTTCTCTTCTCCCCAGTCTTTTATATCCTACTAACATAATGGCAATAGCTCATTGAAGACCGGGGTGTACGTTTCGGTGTCTTTTTGAGAATGGGCCTGTTGGTTGGTCTACTGCCGCCTATCTACTCTAATCTAATATATTGGAAATGGTTAATTGGATGTGATAGTTTTTTTTACAAGTTTTCGGGGTCATATAATGATAATAAACTTTATTTAACTACTCATCGAGACATCACAATTCTGAAATGCTCCATGATACACAAGAGCATGTATCTTATTTCTAGGTTAGAAACAAAGGACAGGTCGCAGTGGTCTTACATTCTAGACATCATTACGCCCCAATGCTTGGCCTCCGTCAGGCAACAGAATACGCTGCCATCGTAGATATTAGATCGCTTGTCACCAGAACCATTACGGATGACTTTTACTAATGATTTTTTTTTTTTGAGTTTTCAATCCTGTATTTTAGACTCAGGGCGCATTTTCTGGTCCTGACTTTGAGACAATCAGTGTACATTTGAGCATATATTAGATTTGCTCTATTAGACCTAGGCCCTGTCATTAACTTGCGGAATATGTCGTTATAAGCAACACGCAAGGGCTGAGTGGATTTCTTTTTAAAGTTACACCTAAGTGAGTTAGTGCGCAGGAGGTAACAATAGGTTCGGAACAGTTGGAATTTGACCTCTTCAGAGCAGTGACCAAATTTCTGAATTAGCATGTTCCGGGAGCATTTGCGTTTCTTTCTCTATATCCTGGCCATCCTGAACGTTAATTGCGATTAACGTCTCACTGTAACTAAATTTCCATGTCTTTTCCATTATATTGAAAGATCTCTATGAGTGTTTCCTATGAACCACCTTGCAGGATGAACCCCACTCAAAAGATCTAGTTGTGTAGGTGCGTTGGGAGTAGCTCGCTTCTGGGCATTTGTACTTAACATATTCACATGCATTTCAAAATTCGAGATCCCTGAATGTTGTAAGAAGCGCATCAAAATAAATCACTCAAAAGTACAACAAGTCAATTGAATTATTTTGTTCAAACCTAACTTAACCCAAACCTAACTTAACCCAAACCTAACTTAACACAACCGAACTTTGTCAAATCTAACCGAATCCAATAATTATAACCTTACCTTGCATGTCTAGTCTAAACTCAACCTATCGATCTACATGTTCCACTGGGCCTCGAAATTAAGCCGTCAAGGCTTGACTTGTTTGAACTTCAGACAAAAGCTTCGGCTCTGCCACATTAAATCGTGTTGAAATTGTCAGAAGTAACACGGCTACGTTGAGTCCGTTGATAACTCGATTTCATGGAGCAAAATTAAATTTCTGCGAGTTTCAAGGGTAACTGAAACTCAGTTCAACAGGTCGCAGCCAGCACACTTGCCTAAACTTTCGATCAAGTGAAGCGTCGATGGCCTAATTTTGGTGTCCAACTGAACGTGCCTCTCACTCCTAGGAAATTTATCTTGAGCGTTTGCATTAATGATTTCCTAAATTGCTCCGGTATCTCGTTCTTTGGAAGAACATATCGGGCTCGAAATTGTCGTTGCGCGGAAGTGTTTTGACTGAAAATCTTTTGGTACGAAAATGACGAGCGCGCAGATTTCGGCGTCCAATGATGCGCCGAACTATTTTGCACCGCACCAGCTGCCTGTAGCTAGGGGGTTAGTTCCGGACCCCCTCTACATGACGAGACAGCAACGTCCCCGAACAGAAGGAGACGCCGCTCACATCCTTTTCTGTCACTGTCGAACGTATAGGTGCACTGCTGTTGTATAAAAGGATTCAGTGCCTCAAGAAGACCAGTAGATGACGTCATACATTCTTTGCTTTGATAACGACGCGAGCCACGGGTCAATAATAGTAATAGTTACAGAATATTACTCCTTAGAGGACAGCAATACACCATCACAAACTGCAGGCATCAATTTTATCAGTTCCTTAATTCATATTAAGCTTACCCTGACTTTATGCAACCACTTGTCCAATCACCTGCTGGGCAGACTAGCGTCGATAAGTGCACTTTATAAAGTTTGTCGAGCTGCAGCATACCGCACGCATGCGAAGTTCAACGGTTTTAACGACACGCCGTCTCTTCCTCTTTAGGAACATACGAGTACGTACTGTGGCTAGGAAGGCCTAAACCAACTAGTACGATAATAGCTAGAGTCCGCGCGGACACTCACAACCCACTGTTAAATACGATGGCATACACCAGCAGAACTGCACGACCTCTCGCAATAACAGCCGAAGGAGCACGCATCCCCCCTCCCTACTGGCAAACTGGGATTGGGCACGGATATACATGAGGCACAGACTCATACTGTTCGCCATACTGTACAGTGACTTACAATGACGCCTGTAACATACCATTGCCAACAGAATCCCACTTCACCACCATGTATTAACCAAGCATAGAAGAGCGTCTGGCACCCCCGGCACCACGGAGCCTTCACAAATACTACGAACTTCACTTAGACATCTGAAGCTCTATCTCTCCAGCCTGACGATCGGATATTTGCTTTACGCGTCACCGATATCCTCAATAGCGAGGATAAGGAGAAAAGAGCCGAAGCCGCGTCTTGGAGGCAGTTAATCTATCCCCGATTGCTGTTTAGGCCAAGTCCCGATACGAACGGTGAAGGATGGCCACTCGCCTCTGATGGAACTCCAGGACTCTCCTGACTTATTACTGCGTGGTCAGCACAAGAGATAAGCTCTCTCGAGTCCAAGGTGTAAATAATGTCTTCTATGGAGCGAGGATCAGCCAAACATCCTAGAGGAGTTTAGCAAAACCGTGGCTTTAGGGCATTTGAGGGAACGAAACCAGAAGAAGTTTTGAAAAATAACCCTGTTGTTCATGAACTGCTACGTGTTTGATGCGACATTTTCACTCTTGCTAAAACCCAGTGAATGTTGGCTGCGATTTAAAACTTACCGCTATGTTAAGCAACATTTGGGCATCTCAGGAATGTAATATTTAACACAAGTTTCTGTCGCTGCTACAGGCAAGGGAGGGGCCACATGGTGAGGTTCCCCTACATACATTTGGGCCGGGGTATTCGGGTCATTCCGGTCTTTGGTGCCCTAGCGTGAAGTTTTAACAACAGGTTCAGTAAATTAATATGATCACGTCTATGTTGTGGGCAGCTATTGCCTAACAACCGGTCTCGTGTCTATTGAAATATTTTGACTTCCCTTGCGCTTGTATCATACACTACCATTTTTGAAAGATTGTATACACATTATTTGTTCGCCTGTCAGTCTAGAGTAAGAAAAACTATAGATTTATCACCTTCGCCAATAACAGCTGATTAACTTTCTGTTAAAATTCGTTCATCAAATTGTTTGTTTATTATTTGTCTCAGCATCATAAGTCAAAAAGTAATTGATTGATTTTCATAAAATTTACATGAGTTGTTGGGTACCTATAACACGAAGAGTAAATGGCCATATTAAATTTTTTTAATGATCTGTTCGTTTGTTTGTTTGTTTGTTTGTTGCTGTTTGAGTTGGTGCTTGTTTAGCACAATAACTCAAAAAAGTTATGCATGGATCTTTATGAAATTTACAGGATTTGTTAGGATTGTTGAAAGACATAAATGATTAACTTTTGGTGATAATCGGTTGCTCTGTTTGTGTGTTTAACTAATGTTTGTTAGCAGCATAACTTGGAAAAATATGAACAGATCTTCAAGAAAATTACAGAAAGTGTTAATATCGATAAAAGGCACAAATGACTGGATTTTTTATGCTGATACAAAAAAAATATGGTTTCAGAACTAATTTGAATTTTTAGTTATCGTTGCTTTGCTTGGCAGAGGTATGCGCTCTCAGAGTGCTCTGGTTTATTATTTTAATTTATTTAGTGGTTTATCTCTACAGTGATACTGAAGATTGCCAATGAAGTATATGGGAAATATATCAGTTAAGGAGAGCATGAACATAGAAGCGTTTTGACTTGATAATAAACAGTTAGGTGCTGCAGCCAGACCTGACTGTTGTGTCGCCCCAGCTCTCGTGCTTACTGGAAGAGTTTCATTATTATTATTATTAAGGAACTATTTTATTGTAACGAATTTTTATTTGTGTTTTCGTTTCAAAGCAATGGTAAATACTATGGAATCCTTTTGGCTTTGTTTTTACGTTAATACATATATTCATAATATTTCATGGTTATAATGAGCATGTGAGATTTGAACATTAGAACGACTATAGTCGTATTGCAATAATTGTTATGCATTGCTATTTGCTGCGACAACAACTAGGCTTCCTTTCCTCTTCCTCCTTATACCGGCAATCAATTTTCTATGCGTCCTCTTGTCTGCAGCCTCGCCGTTACCCTGCATGGGGGGTCCCGTTGATCACAGCGTACCGCACCCTCTCCTTCTGGCTTCTTCTCTCTTCCAACACCACCTTGTGGCAACGAACCACTATCTAACATCATCATACTCCTAAATTGCTACCGTCCTGGTTTTTTTGTTTTTTTAATCTATCTAGACTAAGTAATAATGCACATCCAGTATCTGTTGCAAGATAAAATAGCAATAGAATAAAGTGAATAAGCAGGTAATTTAACTGGTTCTTGAAGCGAAGGCATAAGACACTTACTTGCAAAAAGACAATCTATTTGTGGGATACTTTCAAGAGTTTCAGCTTACTACGATATAGCTATCGGGCATCCTGAGCTCCCAGTCCGTATAATACGCACTGTTGTTACTTATGTTGCATGAGGTGTCCCATTATAGGCACTGCTGTAACTTATGTTGCATGAGTTGTCCCATTATAGGCACTGCTGTTACTTATGTAGCACGAGGTGTCCCATTATAGGCACTGCTGTTACTTATGTTGCACGAGGCGTCCCATAATCGAACGACTGGTCACTGTTCGTTCCTTTTTACAGAATCGTTTCTTCTTCTTTAATTATCTCTAAATTTTTCTTTCATTAGGAAGTAGTTTCAACACAGTTCTTCTGCTGCTCAACATAATTTTATTCTTCTCTGAAGTATTGTAGCTGCAACTGGAACAGGAGCTGTATACTGATAGCAGCTTCCTTGCACTGATGTTCTAAATTTGTCGTGGGCAACAGTTTATAGATTTTTACGGTAGATTTNGTTTCAACCCAGTTCTTCTGCTGCTCAACATAATTTTATTCTTCTCTGAAGTATTGTAGCTGCAACTGGAACAGGAGCTGTATACTGATAGCAGCTTCCTTGCACTGATGTTCTAAATTTGTCGTGGGCAACAATTTATGGATTTTTACGGTAGATTTAATTAGGTCAGATAGCTGGCAATAGACGGACCAATAGGCCCATTCCCAAAGAGCAGCTAGAACTCAAGCTCCGGCCATCTATGAGCTATTGCCGGTAGTTGTGACTGCTTAACGAACAAATGTGTTTACCATAATGCAGTCATTAATATTTTAAACGAGGTCAAACTGTAGCAATACAGTAGTGCATTGTATCCTCTTTACTGAAGAGTCGGGACCACAAGTATGAAGACTGAGGGTGTGATATACGAAATTTTATACCGTCACTTTTTGACAGCTAGGTCCACTTGTACAGTTATGATATATGCATATATCATGAACAATTAGACATTATTTCACATTTACCATTTTTTCGTTTCCTCTCTATTTTCTTAAATAAATTTTTGCATTCTAAGTCTAAAAGTTGTAAAATTTGACATACAGGAATTAAAAATCATTACGTCCGGTTTCACCCACGCCTGGGTATCGTCAGGCGAATAAAATCGCCAGCTAAGAAGTATCCATACTAAAAACCGCGGCAGAAAACTTAATAAAACCAACATGTTAAAATGATTATTATCATTATTAAAATACACTAAACTGGCTACTTGGGATCGGAGGTAACTCCATAAGGTGAATAAATACCCACGCAACCAACCCAGCGAGCGAAAAAAAGAAAGAGAAGATAGGGGATCACAAATTAGCTCTATTTACAGATCGTGAGATATGTCAAGTAAACTCGTATAACAATCGGCAGCAGAACCCCAGACTGCGGAGCAGTATTCCAGATGGGAGGACATAGCAATCAAATCAGCAACATGTCAACTCTACCGAGCCAAATACCCTCCAAGTACGTCGCATAAGACCAATATGTACAAGATTACCAAGTCATCAACCACAGGAACTGACCCACCATCCAGTATGAGTGCGGGGAAACCAGGTCTGACTGAACGTGACCTAGACACGAGCATGGTCTTTGTCATGCTTGCATTTAGCCTCATATCCCACCTAGAACACCAGGAATCAATCCCTTCCAGGAAGGTATGATCGTTATAGTTACTGGCTAAGTAATGGTTTAATGCACATAAGTATGATTATATAAGACTAGCGGGACCCGTGGAAATTCCAAGGCTATCACGTGTTTTCTCCTTTTTAGCTGCTATGAACCTAGGCAACGCTGTTATACAGCGCCTTGACAAACATTGGGAGAGACATCCTCCACAGCTAAGA
>LQNS02007216.1:11949060-11971361 GCA_001587735.2 Parhyale hawaiensis
TGTAGGTTGGTCCAATGTCTTGCTCTCGTGCGCTGAGTGCTACATCCCAATTGCTGGTATCGCCTAATGAGATGACTCTGTTGCTGCCTGTCGCTGTGCTGTAGGTTGGTCCAATGTCTTGCTCTCGTGCGCTGAGCGTTGCATTCTCGTAGTGTTATTGGACAGTTTCGATTTGAAGATTTGTGAAATCGGGAACAGGTTGCAACAGATAAAATGAATCGGCGGAGAAGAGTGCCACACTTGGCAGAGCAATACATTTGAACGAGCGCGAGAACGCTTGAGTTTATGTTAAATATTTTCAATAATTCCGCGAACTTCTTGAATTCCTTTCGTATTAAGTATGGCGGAATTATTAGCCTTACGGCAGGAATTATTAGAATTGCAGCAACAACAGGTTAATTACAACAGGTTGACTACAACAGGTTGGTTACGACAAGTTTATTACAACAGGCTGGTTGTAACAGTTTAGTTACAACAGGCTGGTCACAGCATGCTAGTCAGAATAGGTTGGTCAGAAGAGTCATGCATTGCATAGTCATATTTTGTAAGGGTCTCGCATGAGTACAGTAAATGCCCATGCGAGGCCCTGACAAATATGACTATGCAAAAGTGTTTGATAAAACCAACAAAATTGATTTGAATTATGGAAATAACTGTATACGTTGCGGCTTCTGTTGGGTGCCCCTACGCATTACATACCCGGGCCGTCGGCTCTCATGTAGACATATTAGGGGTCAGCGGTGCTGCTGTTGCTGCTCGCCAAGCTGGCAAAAGCTAGATTTCCCAACACCAAACTATGACAATTAAAGTAGGTACTTCTAATACTTACCGATCAGACGAGCACTCTAAACGACCTATGAGGAATGAAGTCACACTAGCTACCTATACAGCATGTAGCCACACCTACATGACATTTTAAACAGTTCCATTTCTAGGCTCGTCCATCTTTTCTTAACGAGAGTAACGCTTTAGTTAGGCTGTTGAGACGTCTCTTCTCTTATGCCCAATTGTTTCGTTTTGTGTTTCTTACTCCTGCTGATGATCTTTTAGTTCATCCTCTTCTTTTCCTAACCATGGACTCCTCGTTTTACTTGCCATACTGTTGGTCCCTTCTTGCTTCCTCTCCTTGGACAGCAGAGGACACCGTGGCTGCATGCTAGGAATTCGATCACATCATGTATTACAAGGCATTTTAGCAAAAGCCGCCTGTCGACGACCACAGCACTGGAACACCTCGGGTGCAGTCGACCAGGCTCTTGTACTCACAGATGGGTCTCTCGATTTTTAGTAAAGATAAAGTCAGTTTTGACTGCACCCTCCACTGGGAAACCCACACGCACTTGTTCGTGCGGCAGATATAGGCTAACTGGCCCCAGAGGAGAAAGTACAGCTGCAGCGGATGACGAGTTGCTATTTATTTTATTTATTTATTTATTTATTTAACATGTCTTTCTCCACAGGCGGGAGGTGTTCTTGGATTATTATATTACAGCTTACATTAAAAATTACGTGTACAATTATTTCTTAGTAATATTACAGCTATATATGTGTTCACAACCTAATCTACATGGCTCAGTGCCATCACAAACCAAGCGAGTTAACTGGACTGGCTCCGCAATAGAGCTACCTAACAATCACCCTCGCACGAGAAGCAAAATAAGATATAATTGTTTCTACTAATATTAACATTACAGCTTGTTCACTTAAAGCAAGGTAAATGGAAAATGCAGTAATTGCTTCCCGAGGAAAGATCTACATAGCTTAATACTATTTCACTTGATTGCCTAAATACTATTACATACAATTACATCCAATAGGTATGGCGGTACATACAGCATGACCTACAGTACAAACATGTAAATTTGAAATTATGTATTTATATCTCATAATTTGACGGCTTTCATCAAGTGGATTATTATTTCCGCCAAAGGGCGATCCGCACAATGATACTAGTCGGCCAGGAGGCGCAATTAGGAACATCCAATCTTGACATCGGCTCTCCTTCGCCATATACATGTAGTAGAAGTTGGCACAGTGCACCACCATTGGCAGGAGAAGGGTGCAAAGAATAGAGAAAGACACTCGAGTGGACGGCCCCCTACCACACGAGAGAGACTAGAGGTGCCCCGCGTACGAGATCAGTTATCTCGATCAACGGTCCACCTCACGGAACAGAAAGGGGGATAAATAGGTAGAGAACCTACGTAACTGAACAAAACTAACCATTTCAGNCAATGTCTTGCTCTCGTGCGCTGAGCGTTGCATCCCAATTGCTGGTATCGGCTAGTGAGATGACTCTGTTGCTGCCTGTCGCTATGCTGTAGGTTCGTCTAATGTCTTGCTCTCGTGCGCTGAGCGTTGCATCCCAATTGCTGGTATCGGCTAGTGCCATGACTCTGTTGCTGCCTGTCGCTATGCTGTAGGTTGGTCCAATGTCTTGCTCTCGTGCGGTGAGCGTTGCATTCTCATAGTGTTATTAGACAGTTTCGATGTGAAGATTTGTGAAATCGGGAAAAGGTTGCTACAGATAAAATGAATCGGCGGAGAAGAGTGCCACACTTGGCAGAGCAATACATTTGAACGAGCGCGAGAAAGCTTGAGTTTATGTTAAATATTTTCAGCAATGCTGCGAACTTCTTGAATTCCTTTCTTATTTAGTAATGCGGGAATTATTCGCATTACGGCAGGAATTATTAGAATTGCAGCAACAACAGATTAGTTACAACAGGTTGACTACAACAGATTGGTTACAACAGGTTTATAACAACAGGCTGGCTGCAACAGATTAGTTACAACAGGATGGTCAGAGCATGCTAGTCAGAATAGGTTTGTCAGAAGAGTCATGCATTGATAGCCATATTTTGTAAGGGTCTCGCATGAGTACAGTAAATACCCATGCGAGGCCTTTACAAATATGGCTATACAAAAGTGTTTGATAAAACCAACAAAATTGATTTGAAATATGAAATTACTGTATACGTTGCGGCTTCTGTTGGGTGCCCCTACGCATTACATACCCGGGCCGTCGGCCCTCTTGTACACATACGGCTGTGCCTGTAATGAGCTGTCGGCTGCTACACCAGACGCCTGTAGGGGTCAGCGGTGCTGCTTGCCAAGCTGGCAAAGCTAGATTTCCCAACACCAAAATATGACAATTAAAGTAGGTACTTCTAATACTTACCGATCAGACGAGAACTCTAAACGACCTCTGAGGAGTGAAGTCACACTAGCTACCTATACAGCATATAGTCACACCTACATGACGTTTTAAACAGTTCCATTTCTAGGTTCGTCCATCTTTTCTTAAAGGGAGTAACGCTTTAGTTAGGCTATTGGGACGTCTCTTCTCTTATGCCCAATTGTTTCGTTTTGTGTTTCTTACTCCTGCTGATGATCTTTTAGTTCATCCTCTTCTTTTCCTGACAATGGACTCCTCGTTTTACTTGCCATACTGTTGGTCCCTTCTTGCTTCCTCTCCTTGGACAGCAGAGGACACCGTGGCTGCATGCTAGGTATTCGATCACACCATGTATTACAAGTCATTTTAGCAAAAGCCGCCTGTCGACGACCACAGCACTGGAACACCTCGGGTGCAGTCGACCAGGCTCTTGTACCCACAGATTGGTGTCACGATTTTTAGTAAAGGTAAAGTCAGCTTTGACTGCACCCTCCACTGGGAAACCCACACGCACTTGTTCGTGCAGCAGATATAGGCTAACTGGCCCCAGACGAGTAAGTACAGCTGCAGCGGATGACGGGTTGCTAAGAAAACTATAGCACATATAGCGTAGGTTCAACGACCCCCACCCCACTTACCCTAAAGTAAGTACACCCACGATAGTGATGCACACCAAGCAAATTTCCTGATTCAATGCGTCGAACGCCATGGCAATGACCGTTCACCTAGCCTAGGGAGCGTTTTCGGGACCCTCTGCACAACTGTGCAGCACGCAAGGTCCGTTGTTGCTGAGAATTTACTTTATTATAATAACTGTGTTGACACAACATTAGATTGCATTTGCTGTGATGTGGCGCAGTCAACACTTTGGTTTACAGCCCTCTTTAGTGAAATGAAAACAATGCTGTTCAGGCCACGGTGTCGGCCTCTACTTGCGTATCCGAGTCCCGTGTGCTGTGTCTCCTCGGGAGACTATGTTCTTGTCAGACTGTTGTCGCATGAGGTTGTACTATGCCGTGGGCTGAGGGGTGCCGCGAGCACTCTGTTTCTTCCCTACAAGGATTTAGATTCCCTTTACATGGTTTGCACAATGCCGCAATTTTCTGTGCGATACACGACAAATCAGATTTTCTTCTCTATTGCCCACTCCGCAAGATTTTCCCATAATTTTCACAGCGCAAATCTCTCGTTCACCTCACGACCGTCCTGAATTTACTGTGCATTACCCACCCACGCACAATTTCCTTTGTTTCTATTATTATTATTATTATTAAGACTTTACGCTCGGGCCACACGAACAGGTGGTGCTACCCAAATGAAGCATTATGCAACTCCGGGAAGCCCGGAACGCTGCCAAGTAAAATTCAACAGAAAGCCTTTAACAGCTGACGCAAACGCCTGCAGGCCGACACGATCGAAAACTAATACCGGCAATGAATTCCGAACAGAAAAACACCAGGGTAGGAAACACCGACTGAACTGAATAATTTGGAAACTAAAATTCTACAAAGTGAAAGTGCGCATCAACCGCTGCGTGTGTAATTCTCCTAAACACCTTGATGATGGCAGGGACAGAAGAATACGACCAATGTTGTGCATTGCATGTTGTCATTGTTGTGCACCCTATAAAACATACCGTGCCCAGCCACCAATCTCCTATGGAATAGATTCACCAGATCACTTTCAGCGCACAGCCTGCTGACTGCATTAACAAGTCAGTCCAGCAGACGCAAGTGACTATCAGCAGCCGAAGCTCATACCTGTGAGCAATACTCCAACGCAACCAGCAAAAAAGAATCTGCGGACTACATCTTTGTCGCCAAACACAGAGTTTGCCTTACGCAGGTGCCCAATCTTACTGGAAGCAAGTGACGTGAGTCACCTAACATGTGACTCAAACGTAAGCTTCTCATTAAAGACAACACTGATAATCTCCAAAGAGCTTTAGACCTCTGGAGCAAAGTGTCATCTATCTTCAAAGGTTGATGTTGCGGTAAAAGTGTCCGAGAGTGACCGACAATAATAGATTTAGTCTAACTGGTATTCAGCTTCATACTCCATGCTAAGCACCATGCACTAATGCGCGACAGGTCCCTATTTAGAAACTGAGCGACAACATTACGTATGCGGGGGTAGGTATCTATTATCATACTGGAATCGTCAGTATAGTTGATCATCGTGTTCTCTAGCGAAGAGAGCACGTCACTAGTGTACAGAACAAGCAGCGGCGGGCCAAGTACGCTACCCTGAGAGACGTCTGACACCACCGTGACTGAGACACTCAAAAAACCCTCAACAGACACACTCTGCGTTCGCTCACAAGCATAATTATGAATGACTGACAGAACCTTACAACCCACACCAATTGACTTCAATCCCTGTGGTCGACCCTGTCAAACGCCGCACCAAAAGTCCAAGGGTACAAGGCGTGTCTCAGAACTACAATCCAGCGCTGACTGTAAATAGTGTGACACCGACAACAGTGTGTTAGAAGAACCCAAACCAGTTCTGTACGCATACTGACCACAAGCCAGCAATCCTGTAATCTTAGCAAATCGACCCAGCCTACAAGCCACCAATTTCTCGAACACCTTCGACAAAGTGGGCGTCAGCGTAATAGGTCGGTAGTTGGTGACATTGGGCGACACTGGAGTGACTGGACGGACCTCTGGGAATAGTGGTAATACTCCGAGTACATACGCTAACAAAGGAGAAAATTTCTTAAGCGTATCAGGCACAGGAAGATCACTCCAAGCTTGGGGTCGAGAACGCAGCAAAATGCTTATAAAATAAAGAAAACTTGTCTACCAGGCCCACTCCTCCATAAGGATCAAGGTCCTTAAGAAGCACTTTGATAGTACCAAACCTGAATAACAAAGAGGCTACAAGGGGCTCCGGGTGACATCCATGAGGCAATAAGAACACATCTCTGTTCTGCTTCCCATTAAATTGAACCGATAAGAGCTCCGCCTAAGCCGAGGGATCAGCAATGATACCACCACTAGGGACAACAACAGGCGGCAACAAAGGTTCAGCACCCAAAACTGAACCCTTCAGCTCACTCCACCAACGATGTGGATAGTCAATACTCAGTAGAGATTCCCTGGCACGCTACCTCTGACGAAGTTGTGCCTTCTCGTGCACACGCTTAGACCTCGGCTCTGCGATCTACATAGATCTGCCACAACGTGTGGTCACGCAAACGCCGCCAAGCCCGAAAAGCCGCTTGTTTAGCTTCGAAAGCTAACTGACATTGATCGTCAAACCACGGCTTGTCCCGAGAGTTCACAAAAATCGCCCTCTTCGGGACAAACCGACAACGTATTATTTGCTGTACCACTCACCACCCGCAGACTTCACTTCACTTATCACAGCCACGCAGACTTCCCTCCACATCACATGACACGGTAGATATATTTTTACTTTTAACAACGGCTCAGATTTACCTCTACCTCTTTCGACATGATAGGCAATTCTGCACTTCTGATGACAATGCAGACTTTTCTTCACATCTCACATGAACAGAGACTTTCCAGCAGCGCAGGCTTCGCTCCACTTCATAGGGCAAAGGAAAAGTATTTCACTTCTCGCGACGCCTCAGCTCGACGTTCCTGTACACTACACGATAATGCAAAGTTTGTTTTTTACAACATAGAGCAGAGTTCCCTTATACTCCTTATGACAGCGAAGGACTTTTCCTTCTGGGCGCGACACACAGGTTTCCACTCTTTACCGTGCCACACAGTTTCCTCTTACGAACCGCGACAGAGCAAACCAGCCAAAAGAGAGCATATTTCCCGTCATATCTTCAGAGAAGGTGCGGCGTAATGGCGCTCTCCCGCTAGGCAAGCATCATTGTTATTAGGTTGGTCGTTTTATCATTTTTATTGAGCGGCGTAGGAGCTCATACTCCTCATCTCAGTCAATTAAATCTAACGCACGAGACACTTCCGATCCTTGAGCGCCAAACTTCTTTAAAGTTCGAGCGGAACATCTCAAGGGAAGACCATAATTTCCGGCGCCCTCTCATAATTCCCTAAAGTAGAGCAATAATTCGGCAAGACTGCCTCGCACCATCGCCATTTTTTGACAATTACCCACCGTGAAGGATGTAGAGCGCTAACTTGCGACGACAGTCTCGTTATTAAATTGATATGCTTTCTCTCATTTGGCCCCCGTTGCCTTAAAATGGGCATAAAAATTACGAAGATTACCGAAGGTCCGCAGTAAAAAAGCTGAGGTTTTCAGCTCGGCAAGAGGCTTAGGCCCGGACGCAAGTTGCTTTTTTTGGGAGGGAACTTCGGCTGAGATAAGCGAGAGGGAAGCACGAGACTCGGAAGCTACTCAGGGAGCTCTATGGTGCGTTAAAGACGCCCGCCTGCGCAGCTGCTCTGATCGTCTTGGCGGGGGAAAACTGAGTGGTTTTGGTGTGACAGCAACTATCGTTGCCAAACAAGTGTTGCATAAGCCCACGGAGTAGCTCGATGACATTTTCTTTCATTATTTCTTGGGAGAATACGGCGCATTGTGCTTATAATTTGCGCATACACTGCTTTTGATACCTGCTTCCATTCCTCAATTCGTTGATGCAGTAAGGCGAGTTCGCGTTGAATGAAATAGAAAAAGTAGCTCTTTTGCAACAGGTGACGATAATGACGTTGATATAAAAAATAGTTTCGCTGGTGATTTAGAGTCACTTTGATTTTAGTTATACACAAGCATAAGAGGTTTCTTCTGTTTAAAGGCTCATTATCTGACCGCCATCAAAAAAACAAAAATTCAGCTCAAAAAAGATATTGAAACGGAAAATATTGATTTAACCAATCTAATACATAACGAAGAAGAAATTTCATGAAATGATTGAGTGAACTACAACGAAATACAAGTTATTTTTTTTAGTACAACGGCTGTTACATCAGATGACAAAAAAAATGTACACATTCATAGAATCAGTCCGTAATAAATTTAAAAAATGTCGACTAATAAACTATTTCTAACGTTTCGGGATCATATATCTCCCATCATCAGAGACTCAAATGTAAAAGGTATCCTATTAAAAAAATTTTATTTGTTGTACTGTAGCCGGTGGAAGAGGTCCTACGAGGGTAAGGTCTAACATACAAATGAATGAAGCAGCTTGGAGAGTCCGGATGTCGATACCTTTATAGTCAAGGGATTTGAAATTAGGTGTGAATGGTATGTAGATGTACAGCAGATATCATAATGTTAAGGCTAGGTTTTGTTCTATGGATGTAGACTGTAGAGGGATTCTATAGTTGTGAGTTCGAATGGGGTGGAAAAAGTCTATGATGGAGAAATCTGTCTTGCTGATAGGATTTTTTTTTAGTAAGGAGACGGGGAGCCTAATGAGCAGGTTTCGTAGGTGGTAAACCGGTGTTGGGATATTTTTGATGTGTTTATATGTGAGTGTGTGTGAATGAGTGTGTATGTACAATAATTAGAGTGTTCACGCAAAATATACTACATTGTTAATTAACTGGACAGGGATTATGAAAGAGACACTAATTGGCGGCAATGATCTGCGTTAATACGTCAAACAAAAGGGATGCACAATTTGATTAGAATGACTAACTCAGGTGTCCGATCAACACTTCAGCAATTAATTGCAGCCCTACTTATCCGCCTATAAATTTTTATCAAGTGTATAAGAAAGGGGAATATAGCATCAAATTGACGACAGCATAATGAANGGATTTGAAATTAGGTGTGAATGGTATGTAGATGTACAGCAGATATCATAATGTTAAGGCTAGGTTTTGTTCTATGGATGTAGACTGTAGAGGGATTCTATAGTTGTGAGTTCGAATGGGGTGGAAAAAGTCTATGATGATCTTTCTTGCTGATAGGATTTTTTTTTTTTAGTAAGGAGACGGAGAGCCTAATGAGCAGGTTTCGTAAGTGGTAAACCGGTTCTGTTGGATACACCTAAATGTTGATCGATTCGAGCTATGTAATGCTGTCTAGTGCTACCAATATAAGAAGGCTGGCAGCTTCGGCATAAGAACATGTAGCTCACACTAGACAGGTGGGGTGTGGGAAGCTTGTCTTTGAATTTAAAGTAGGATCCCATGGTAAATAGGTTTTTGCATGAATAATTGAAGTTTATATGAGGGTAACTTCAGAGAGGAAGGTCCTTAGTGTGTTTACCATGTTGACAGAGGCTTTGTTGTAATATGGAAGCGAGTCCAAAAAGTCTAACTTACGGACAAAAGGTTTACTAATACCGGGATCAAATAGTTTGTCTAGGAACAGTTTGCAGTAGTGGTCCGGGAAATGGTGAGGGTAAACGTTATTTTTGAAAAAAAGTTCAGAGAAAGTTTATTTCATTTGAGAATGTAAGGCAGGCGGAAGCGATAAGCAAATGGTATACCCGAAGTACTAGATTTTTATTGCATTGATTTTAAATTGATCGTAGTAGTGACTGAAGAAACTAGTCCCGAGGCCTGAGAAAGTTTTCTGCAATCTCCGGTGGTCAGTGTTAAGTCCTGATTAGTTATTAAATCATCTAGAAATCTAAAGAATTATTTGATTGATTTTCGGTAGTGAATTTGATATTTGGATGTTTACTATTCAAATATTGCAGAAATAAGTTAGAATCGGTTAGATTTTTCAATAGAAGAAAGGTGTCATCTACATAACGACTATAGTGGTTTCCTTTGAAGCTATTTGAGCAATCGCCAAGCCAAAGAGTTTCATGTTGGCATAGGAAAATATTTGCTAACGTGGGATCCCATGGAAACTCCATTTATTTGCTTGCACAGTCTATTGTTAAACATGAAAAAGGAATCTATAATGGCAAGACTAAGGAGAGTTCTGAAGGTAGGTTGGTTTATGTTAAGGAATAAGTCAGTGTTATCAAAAGTTTGGTAAGAAATAATATCGATTGTTTCGTCTACTGTTGAAACAGTTGGTTGGTCTACGGGAATTTTGGTGAAGAGAGAGGTGATATCAAAGCTGGATAAGTAGGCATAAGGAAGCAATTGAAGATTTTTGATACGGTCTCGAAATTCATAAGAATTACGCAAAATATACTGATTAGTGGTTAAAGGCTCAAGTAATGGCACGAGGAATGTTGCAATAGGGCAGAACGGAATCTTATAGATCTGGAGCATTTGACGCCTGCCCCATCAACCTTTCTTCCTTGAATCCTAGAGAAGCCCGATAGATACTCCTTTGTTGCTCTTGCAGAATGAGCAGGGACATTATCCTGCATGAACACAAGCTTCTCACGAAGAGACAAGCTTTGTTTTCTAAAGCTTTTTAACAGCTTCGCTCCAAAAATGGCTATAGCTAGCGGAATTGATTTTCGCTTTTTGAACCATGATATGGCTAACAATTCCATTATTAATAATACCTACCCACAACATTACTTCTCCTCCACCTTGGTGGCGACGAAAACGGTGATGCAATTTCCTTTGTAACCTCAAGTCATCTTTTAGCCCACCCATCAAGGCCATGCAAGGTGGCTCTAATATCATCTGCGAGTAAGATAAGTTGGGTATCCTGTTTCATGTTTGCACTAGCCCTGTCAACCCTCCGTTGCATAGGCCGTTTTGTCAATGGAGGCCTTTTCTCAGGAGATCTTCTGCTGCACTGGAACCTAGAATACGGTTTCGAGTAAATTTCGAGACATTGGAAGGCCTGCATTTTTAAAACTTTTTTTACTGGATGTCCGGTACACTTATTCACTTGACGCTTAACTTTCATTTTTATGTCTCGTAAGGTTGTGGTTTTCAGTTTCCCCTTATCAGAACTATGCTTTTCTGCTCACTGGACTGTGAGCATGTTCACTAAAATTCTTGCAATGGCAGCACATGAAGAACCTCTCGCAATTTCGTTCACAATAAATGTTTTTCAGCATCTGAAAGATCTTGAGCACGTTTCGTATTAAATTTTAATTTATTGGACTAATATCGTGGCTAACCTTCACCTGTAAAAATGCGGAGACAAATTGATATTACACCAACAACTTCACAATAAAAATAAAGAAATAGTCAATGCACCGTGTTGCACACTTTATTCAAATAACACACAAATCTTTTTGCTGAAAAATACCTTAAATTATACTTGTTAGTTGTGACTATTATCATGGAATGCAGGGTAGCTGGCTGGTTTCTTGCCATTTCCAGTTTTGAAGCTGTGTTAAAACTTGGTGTGTATATATGTGACTGGAATTACTCCTTCCTCCATTGACCTTCATCTCCTTGAAGTATAGGAGATAATAGATGCTGATCTTCCACATCTTGAGGACTTTTGACGGTATTGACCAACCGGGACTCCGGCCCCGGCTAAACGCTGCTGTTTTTTGAGACTCGGACCCGGCCCTGGTCAGCTACGACCAGACCCTCCCCGGCCATTCCTTCTGCGATAAACCGGGTTTTAGTGGAGGCTCACTTATTGTTATGGTAGCCAGCAACTCTAGAAATGAAACATTCCTTGGAATGTAACTTTGACACTTCCTTTGAGAAATCAACTCGTGAACTACAGATTTTTAATAATGAACTGAATCCCAGTTACCAATATGCGGTCATAGTACGTTCGTAGTTGCCAGAACCCTCCATATGCCAAAGATCAAGGTGTTGCAGGATAACCTGTACGTTTCTCTTATAGTAGAGGAAATTTATGGATAATATAAAGCGCAATGCATTTACAAAGACTGAGCCTCTGAAGCATGCTTGGTTCATAGCTAAAATTAAAAACAATATTTGTTGATTAATTATCTGCTACTGCTGCAGCGTATCTGCCATGGCCTCTGACATGAAAAATTACTAGTAAAATGCTAGATTCGCCTCCAGATCACAGCTGAGCTCGAAACACATCAATAGAATGGATTATGAGTTTGCGCTAGTGTCAGAAACGTTCTATGATATCCGTTGCGGCTCATTTCCAAAATTATTAATAAATAAAATTATCGTGATCCCACCCTATCGAAACTAAAGGTTATTACTGCATTATTATTGTTACCTCCGCCAAAGAGGGTGTGTCTCTGCCGAGATTGTCTTTCTGCCTCTTTGTCTGCCTGTTTCTTTGTTTGTCTCTAAAACAACTGAACAAGTAATGGACGAATCTTTACGAAATGTACAGGGATTGTTAGGTAGCTATATTTAGAGTAACAGATGGTGAACTTTAGGCCAAGATCGGTTCTGCTATTTAATTGTTGGTGTGTCTTTTCTTTTTGCAGCATAGCTTAAATTTTATGAAACGTTTGGGGTCGTTAGGAGCGAACTACTCAATCTTTGTGCTGATCTGTTCGTCCGTTTGTTTGTTTGTTTGTCCTTATGTTTGTCAAAATGTTTATCAGTAACAGAACACAATAAGTTTTGAAAATATCTTCATGAAATTTATAGGAATTGTTAGATATTTTAAACGGTGCAAATGGAAAATATTGGTAATGATTGGTTCTTCCGTTTGTGTGTTTGGCTAATGGTTATGAAAATAGTTGACAGCATCATAACTCACAAAAATATGAACGGCTCTTCATGAAATTTTCAAGAATTATTAAAAAAGTTGAAAAAAACAAATATTCAAAATTTGATGATGATCGCCTTGTATTTTTGATAAAAATTTGCCAAAATGTGAGTCAGAACATAAGTAAAAAAGTTAGAGACTGATATTAATGAAAATTGCAAAAATCATCAGACAAGTTAAAATGGCGCAGATGACCAAATTTTGATGTTAACTGACTTGTATATTTGTGTTTTTGACTAATGTTTGTCAAAATATTTGTTAAAACGCAACTCAAAAAGTTACTGATGGATCTTAAGTAAAATTGCAGTAGAAACGTGGATACCATGCACGATGTGTTCCCGCGCAGGATCAACGCGAATGGGAACAGCAAGTCTCGAAAGAAGCGGAAGAATAGAATAATGCGTCATGCAAATGAAAATAAACAAGTGGGCACGATGGAGAGACATCAGAAAGGCCTAAATAAGGCTGACCTGCTCCCCACAACCTAGGATGGGTAGACTTGTCTAAATCTAACCCTATGGCCTATGACTGATCCTATGGCTTCTCAGGGACTAAATTTCCTTCGTCGTACGACATAGCGGCCTTAAATTTTTTATATTAATATATTTTTAATTAACAGAAATATAGAAGCAGGTACAGACTAGAGAGTACAAATGAGAAAAAGGCAAAGTCTGATGTGCAAAGCAATAAGAACAAATGTCTATTTCATTCCTGAATAAGACGTTATTCATTATCATGGCTGTAATATTGATAATAGTCATGGTATTTTTTTACCTCAATGCGTGCATTACCTTGATTTTGTTACTGCACCAGACTATTCTTCTTTTTTCTACATGCTTTTATATTTAGTTCTCCTAATTTCTTTAGTTTTTAAAACAAACACTGAGGTGCCGAAATGTGTCCCACTACGGAATATTTTAAGGTTATACGGAAGCTTTAATTTAAAGAGTGTAGGGCCAAACGCAAGCTTTACTTCAGTCAGTGAGGGCACGTTCGACTGGGCTCCGAAATTAAGCTTTAGAGACTTGACTTGTTCCAAACTTCTGACAAGCTTTGGCAATGCAACTTTAAACCGCGCTGCAAGTGTTAGCAGCGACCGACGGACGTGGTGCGGCTGAGAAGTTCATATCAAGAAATGGAGGAGGGAAGTTTCCGGAAGTCTTATGGGACAATCAATTCAGGGTAACTGCTTTAGGCTCAATTCAATTGGTCGAAGCCAGGGCACCTGCCTGAAGTTTCGGACAAGTCATGCGTCAAAGGCTTCATTTCCTCGCCCGATCGAACGCGTCCTAAGCTGCTTGATAATAAACTAATCTTCATCGCACTCATCATCTGGCAGGAGGAACATTTGGCACACTGTAGTTCGCTAAGCTTTATGAGGACTAGGGATTTCCGCATCGACCAGCGGACCAGGGCGTCTTTCGACTACATCGTAGGCTTGAATAACGGCTGATATATTTATGTTTTGCATAGAGATTCGACCGGTAAGTCAGATGCAACACAAGGAAAGCAAGAATAGAAACTATTCACTGTATATATATATATATAGAGAGAGAGAGAGACCTAGCATGAATCGATTACCACCAGTTAGCTCGTGGTATGCTGTGGTGCCTATCACTGCTTGACAGTAATGCCGTAATGGGAGCCGCTGTGTTTCACTTGTAACTTGGACGGTTACCCCAAATCTATACCAGCGGTTGAGGCAGAGAGTGCCTGCAGATCTCATTTCGTTTTAAATGTTCCTAAAATATCGGTAATGACAGCAAGTGAGCATTGGACTTTTTTTTTTTTTAATTGTTTGGTGTGAGAAGGCAACAAGAGATGTCAGTTTATGGTTGTAGTTGTACCGTAATATTGCGCACTGTAATTGGCGAAGTGTCAGTACCAATAAGGAGACTACCTTATTTTCTGTAGATCTGTGTGAACCTTACCTGCACTACCAATAGGCTGGCCATCACTCTGCAAGCACAGAATCAGTGCGATGTTAGATATGCAAAGTTAATAAAGAAGCATTGCGTATTAACAATATGATGTAAGGGGGAAGATTTACAAGAGCAAGTCCTTTTGGGCAAATTCTGGAAGGTGAGTTGCAATGTGATGCTAATAAAGCAATAAGAAAAGGCTCTACTTCAGATTCAATTCAAATTTTGAACCCATCCCCAGCTATCGCAAAGTCACAGACCCGGTCGGTTGGTCTGTATTGACTGGCACATCTTCTGCTGCCGGGGCGCCGGTACTGCTGGTTCGTCCGTGGATGGCTGTTAGGACGCTGCTAAGTGTCGTGTACTCAAAGTCCGTAACTCCTAGCTAGTTGATGCTGTAAATAGAATTTAGGGATTACTCTTTTTTTCACTAAAAACTTTCTGATGCTCTGACGATTAGGCATTTCACACATTTGTCGTTCTTCTTCAGCAAGAGATCGTCCATCTGTCACAAGTGGTCTACTTTTAGTTTTAATGGCAGCGAAATATGAGGCGTAATAGAAAAAATTCTTCCTATCGCTCTAATATTCCCAAAAAAAGATCCATAAAACTTTGGTTCCTTTTGAATGGACCCTCTTTCTCCTATCATACTGACACCCGGCGAAAAAAAACTGCAAATACTACTTTGGCACCTTTGGAAGACCATCCTTTGCATATTTTACAGGCAAAGTTTCAGAAATTTCCCTTCTATTTTCTACAACATTTCCAGATTTCTGTCGCCGGGATTTTCCCTCTCGCAGCTTCCTCGAGCAGCTCGGTGGGAGGCTAATTTACTGTAAGGAACCCTCATTATCGACCTCATCGTGCGCGGCCTGGGATATTTGAAAATATCTCAGTGGAGCCATCGACTTCCATTGTACCATAACCAGCTCTTGTAATATTAACATAAGCATGGATATTCGGGATAAAAATAGTTGACTGTGTTGTACTCGTGCTACGAGCAGAGCTCACTAATACGCTAGGTGTACTTGTATGCCTGTGGTGTAAAATTAAGTCCTAGAGGATTAAGCGGGCTAAGCACGGTGGTTTGTGCAGGTAGAGAGCGTGTCATTCATCCGGCATACACTGCGCTGTTGCTCCTATATGCATCCGATCACTTACTGGCAACATCGCTTTAGCCCCACAACGCACAGTCTCTACATTTCCTGACGGCTCACGCAATGCTCGTCTTACCACTAACTAGTTTTTGCTTGTGCGTTTTAGCGTAAAATCTTCCATTATAATCTTATATGATTTCCTCGTCGGAAATTCTTCATTTCTTACCTTGGGATAAATGCGCAATAAAGGCGGCCGTATTCTCGTAGTTTGGGCTTTAGGGAGCGATCTGGTGCTAGTTATTACGCAGTTATTGCTCCTCAGAGAAGACGAGAAAAGTCACAGTAAGCCAACCTTTTCAAAATGCGAGTCCGAAAATTGAGAGTTTCCAGCGAAATTTGTATCGTTTTTATCGAAGTTTGCAGCGTAGCCGCACATCGGCCCCACAGAAGCCAACTGCAGGCCAGTCTCTGTCCGACAAACCGACTGGTACTCAGTCTCGCGACATCTCGGTGTGACAAAACCCTACCACGACCAGTTGCCCAGCTCTCAAAATCGACCGACTCAATCTAAGGACGCACCAAATCGTTTAATTCATGCGGGCGCACAGGCCGCCAGAGCCTCTTGCGAGCTGGGACAAGGAGCGAGCAAAAGAATAAGAGTGCGGCAAAAGGAAGAGAGATCGGGTGGGTGGATGCATCATTAATTTGGCAGTGAACGCAAAGCAACAAATGAGAGGAGTTGCCGACACCTGACAAAAGAGAGAGCGATGATATTTGCAACACCTTCTCGGGCCTGCAGCGCTTCTCCGGCCCGGCACTTTACGCTGGATAAGTCAAGCAATTCAGAAACGTCAGCTGCAGTTCTGCTGGTAGCGGCTGAGTCTGGTGATGGTGCGAGAGGTTACAGTTGATACGAATGAAGAGATGGCAGGGTTATGTAGTGAGATTGTTAACAATTCAGAGGCTATGTCTGCAGAACTAGGAATATGCAATATGATACATACAGGCCAAAACTAAGGGACAGTTTTTAATAACGCTTTCATAAACACTAGAAATTGTATTTAGTTGAAAATTTTCACAAATATTTATTGTCCATCGTAATAAACTGCATAAATTTCATTTGTTTTTGATTAATAAGAAAGTTACGAGCACATTTATTTTATTATTAAAAACAAATGGACACAAACCAGGGACAGAGAATAATAATTCAATTATTTAGAAATGCAAGTTGTTATCCATCCTATTTTCTTCCTTGTAGCATTAAAGAATAGGTTCCTAATTTCAGGTTATTAACATTTTATCAACTTCCATCACGGCTAAGGTAAAAAAAATTTATATCTCTATCAGGGAAAAAAAGAATTACGCTGAGTAAACAGCATTAAAGCAGCCTAAGATTGTCGTGGAAGAATAATTATAAAGTAGTAAAAGGACGCTGGTCGTATATGAACTAACTACAACGTAACTAAACCGAAAAAATATCGCCGAAGGAGAATACAATTCTTTGAAGTATTGGGAGGGAAGTCAATCCTAGCAATAACATGAATATAACATGAAAAAACTGTAAGTAAACGCTTGAACAGAGTTGGCTTGTTAACACCATCGCCGGAGAAGAAACCTCTTATCAGCAAACGAATCGTTGGCTCCGATTGGCTGTTCCAATTCGCGCATTCAGTGGTCCCACGAAAAGGGGTCCAGTGTTGTTTTCAGCGATGAAAGCAAATTTAATTTATTTCGCTCTGATGGGAAAAGAATTGTAAGAAAGCGTTCTGATAAAAACACTGGACACCAAATCCACGAAATGACTGTTAATTTTAGATGTAGCAGTGGTGTTGGAGATATTTTCCAGTCATGGGACTACTCTTCTCATCCGCCTATAGAATAGGCTCCATGCAGAAGTTACAACATAACATACAAGATTATCTAACGTAAGAATGGCCGTATTACCGGCGATCCTTCATTAATTCCATTGCTAGAGGCATTACTGATATTTTGTAAGACATCATTTGATGTAATTGCAATCACCGAAACATGGTTGACTTGCCATATTGATGTAACTTTTGACTTGGCCAACTACAGCAAATACAGTTTATATCGAAAATCTCATGCTGGCGGTATTTGTGTGTATGCTTTGAATAAGTGGCGCGTGAAGGAAATTTCTTCTCTATGTACTTTAAACGATACAATCGGGCTACTAACAGTATCTCTTTCATCTGGGCCAGTGAAGTTATTGTTATCATGTACTTATAGACCTCTAATGGCTTCTATTTTGAACTTTAATGATTTTTTTATCTAACCAGTTCTTTGTTAACATACCAGATAATGTCCAATCAATAATATGTGGCGATTTGAATATTAATCTTTTCAACCCCAGAAGATTGCAAAACATTTTTAATTTTACTCACACCTTAGGAGAACATGCCTATTTTCCTGTGATAAACATTCCAACGAGATATTCACCAGAAAATCCCATCACAAAATATTCGTTACTTGACCACATATGGACCAATAATGTTTTTCAGGGCATTTTAATGTCTTGTGTTATTGAAACTGACCTCACTGACCATTTACCAACCTTTATAATTTTTAAAACTGAAGAAACCCAAGACGGCAAACAAATCAGTTTTCGCAATTTTAATAGCACTGAGGGGTCACGTACGTTTGTCACCAGAGTGAATGGCCTCAACATCCCCGAAACGTGTGAGAGAGATCCCAACGAAGCTCTATCATCTCTGTTGAAGAGGCTATATGAATTATATCATGCTGCCTTCCCCCTTAAATGTAAACACAGTATGGAAAAGACTGCAGTGTGGTTAACAGATGACCTAAAGCACTTATAGCCAAAAAACACAGACTGTACCGACTTTTTCGGCGAAATATCATTACTCGCCGCTTGTACAATACGTTTCGTAACATTCTACATGCAGTCATTCGTAAGCAGTAAGAGTTGTTTTTTCAACAAGGGTTGTGCAATGTATCAGGGAATTGCAAAAAGACGTGGAGAACGATAAATGACTTATTGGGTCGTAAGTCGCAATCTAAAATTTACGAAATAACCATTGACGGGCAGACACTGCGGGGTCCAGCTTTGGTAGATCATTTTAGTACTTACTTCTCGTCGGTCGCACGTAGCCGGATTAATGGTATGCCTACCGTTGAACCCTATATTCTATCGTAACAGGGTAACCCGCACTCATTTGAGTTTGATCCCTTTGTTCCTTGCGAAATGTATAAAACAGTCAATTCTATGACATCCAAGCGACTACATCGGAACGAAATCCAGCGTAAACATATCAACTTGATTTTGCCGCGTATCGTTAGGTACCTGTGCGCCATTGTGAATAAATGTGTAGAGTGCGGTATATATCCTGATATATTGAAGGTCGTTCGAGTAGTTCCGATTTTCAAAAATGGAGATCCTAATGATGTTTGGTATATCACGAGGAGTAAATTCTCGAAGTTTGGTGATAATCGATTAATCTGTTTGTGTGTTTGACTAATGTTTATCAGAATGTTTGTCAACAACATAACTCGAAAAGTCATCATGGGATCTTCAACAAAATTAAAAAACCTATTATTACCGTCAAAGAGCACAGGTGACCATATTTTCGTCCTGATAAAAGATAATAGTTTCAGAACCAATCTGAAATTTTCGTTAACGCTGCTTTGCTTGGCGGAGTAAGCGCTCTCACAGTGCTCTAGTTTTATTTACAATGTTAGTTGAAATGTTGCTTGCAAAAGTTTTAATGCGCTTTTCATTTGCTTTTATTGCTCTAACTGTGCTTTCAATAATGCTAAAGAAATTTACAATTACTGACACTTTTTACCTTCATCATATTTATTTAAAATGCTTATCTTCTTTCGATACTTAATATATTCCTACACTTTTCAGAATTCACTGCTGTAGGGGCCATTTTATACACGAATGAAAAGAATGGCGCTAGCACGGTGAAGTAACCGAATGTGAGAAGTGATACCAGAACCAAAAATGTGCGTTATGGTACCGCGTAAAGGCATTTAGCGTCGCATACATGGAATACCTGGAAAAAAATTGTATCGCATTAATGGGTGATAGCATAAACGGATACCGCATTAATGGAGGATCGCCAGTATATGTATTCCTATATGTCGCTTAACGCACTGAAGGAATAAGATTGGAAGAAGTTCGAACATTGAAGATATTGCCACGGTATCGATGATGCTGGGTTGCATTCGGGAGAGCAAGGGCTGGCTTACTAAATACTATGGACCTGAGCTCGCCTGCGCGAGCGTGTTCGTACGCATAAAAGGTGAAACTGGAATTGCCGCTTGATTACGCCATATGTACATATCTATATATATATAAAAGGGAGTTTTCATTGAAAGTCATCTGGGTTTTTTATTTATTTAACCCCAAGCTTTCGAGCTATTAAGCAAAGCCCGTCTGCAGGGGAACCAAGAAGCTTTAATATTAAATTTCTTTGTGGGGAACGGAACTTCAAAAAAATATACATAAATATCCAATTTTTTAGGCAGAATATTGAATTTTCATTTGAGAAGCCCTTTGAAAATGAAAAAAAAATAAGACAACGGCTATTTTCGTGAAGTGCTAATCTTTTGCCATCATTTAATAACGGATGCTGCTCAGATGCATTGAAACAGCCAGCAATGAAGAAGAATCATCAAAAATTCCTCGCTGTCATTTGTGACATCGGGGAATTTTTGATGACCCTTCTTCATTGATCATAGTTTCGTTACTAATATGCTTCTGAAGGACGCTTACGCTACAACGGCCAACGGCTAGTAGTATTGAAATATACTACTAGCGTTAGTTTAGACAGTATGAGCGGTAGTAGACGAATTTTATTGGGTTAAACAGAGGTCGCCAGGGTTAAGCGACTGGGTCAGGTTAGACACTGTGGGTCAGGTTAGAAAAGCTACATTAGGTCAAACTAAGGTGAGATGTGATAGTGTAGCTTAGATTTAGTACATTTTAAAAAGTGGAGACATGAATCAGCCGTGAAATTTCTACTGGTCCCGCTAGTGTTATTCTAATGCGCCAAATTTCAACATGCGAAATCCCATTTCTCTGAAAACAATGCTCCACGCTAAGTTGGTCATGAGCTATCTAATAGAGCAACATTTTGAAATCATAGTTTATCACCTAAAGACCTGATTTAAATCCGGTTGAAAACCTTTGGCACACTTTGGGAACACGTGCGAGGTCTATTAATCCAATGAACATTATCGATATATGGCCTTAACGCCAAGAAGAAAGGGGAGACGCTACTACAAAAGAATGTTTTCGGGTTGTACAGTCTTGCAGGACGCTTGAATCTGTGTTAGAAAATAAGGGCTTATTCGATAAGGGCTTATTCAGTTCAAGACATTAATTCAATGAAGCTTATATTCTATTCAAAATGTAACAAGTGCATTTAACTAATATTATTTATCCTGGCCCCGATTTTTTGCCAAATGTTTCTTCAGTATTAAAATTCAATTGCTTGCAACTTTTTTATCCTCCAAACACAGTTGAAATACATTCCGCTTATTAGGATGGACAATAACTATTATTGTAAAATTTCAATTAAATCTGATTCCTAGTGTCGAAGAAATTAAAATTTTAAAAAGTGCGTAATGAATTCGGCAGGAAGCGTATGTAGGCATAGCAGAAAAACAGGTTAAGATTCATGTTATGGAACGTCTGAATTAAACACTGTCAACAATACTCTTACATAGAAACAAATTTATTCCTTCCGAGAAAGAAATATTGCAAACAGTGTTTACATAAACACGATCATAGAAACAAATTTATTTCTTCCGAGAAAGAAATATTGCAAACAGTGTTTACATGAACACGATCATAGAAAGAAATTTATTCCTTCCGAGAAAGAAATATTGCAAAGAGTGTTTACATAAACACGATCAAATGTAAAAAATACATCGGAGACGGTACGGTAGTCAACTGACAGCGGCGGTACGCGGTGTTGTTGGCGTAGTGTTGCATCCAACTTGCCGTAACTAACTTGCAAAAATTAGTTGAGCCAGTTCCAAACTTCTTACATATCTTACGGGACAGCGTTATTGAAGCTTTCGAATGATAAATCCACAGGCCAAATTATGCTTGCTATCTAAGGTTAGGACTGTAGGACAGGTTCAGCTAAATGACGTCACAGCTTTTAGCGGTAAACATTTTACGTATGGTTTGTGTTAAGCTACCTGAAATTTTAGTCTCGATAAGTCGCTTCGCACCCTCTGGATCGAGATTCGGTCGTTACTGGCAAGCCGATTACACTGGAGCGGCCGAAAACTCCCACCTGCTGAGCTGAAACTTACACCGAGACATTCGCATGTTGTGCCTAAAAAATTTGAAGTCTGGACATTTTATTCAGCGCTACCCTGACAGCGAGCGCCAGCTACTATTTTTACTTTTGATTTTCAAGCTAGTGATGGAACTAATGAGCAAAGTTGATTATTTTCTCTGCAGATGACCAGCCCAACATTACCTTCTCTCCCTCATCGTCAGGTGCAGCTAATGGGCGCAGTTACTTTTTCCTTTACAGATGACCAGCCCAACATTACCTTCTCTCCCTCACCGTCAGGTGCAGCTAATGGGCGCAGTTACTTTTTCCTTTACAG
>LQNS02007216.1:12039042-12055616 GCA_001587735.2 Parhyale hawaiensis
GGATGGCTATAGTCCTCTACAGAAGGATGGCTATAGTCCTCTACAGAAGGATGGCTATAGTCCTCTATAGAAGGATGGCTATAGTCCTCTACAGAAGGATGGCTATAGTCCTCTACAGAAGGATGGCTATAGTCCTCCACAGAAGGATGGCTATAGTCCTCTATAGAAGGATGGCTATAGTCCTCTACAGAAGGATGGCTATAGTCCTCTACAGAAGGATGGCTATAGAGCAGAGAGAAGCGCCTGTTACAAGGCCGCACTCCCCTGCAGGCGACAGTAACTGTTTGCCGATCCGCACTACGGCGCCTGTCCGCACCCCTTCCGCCATTTATGGCGGCGGCAGCCTCCTATACAGGACGCAGACGTTCCAAAAATGGCTAGTGTATTGGCCGCACAATTTTCTTAAGACTGTATTGGAGAAAAGTTTCATGTTACGTAAAAATATAATACGCATATAGCACTTTTTTTATCGAAGAGAACAAGCACATTGAATACCTCAGAAATACAAATTGCATTGGCCCACATTTTTTCGAGAGCTATATTGGAGAACAGTCTTCATGTAACCGCCAAAAACTCCGAAAACAGACTTGAAATAGTGAGTTTGGAGCACCGATTCAGTTTTTAAATGTTTTACATTGAGAATTTTTTTAATAATGAGTAGAGAAGGCCTAAAAATCCTCTCATTTGTAACACCTTCCCAGATTGTATTTCAAATAAAGAGCTGGAAACACCTGAAGAGCCTCCCGTGAGGAAGTGTCACCGTGCGAAGAATTATTTCAAATAACGAACTGGGAAGAACCTGCTAGGCGGAATATAGCGAGTCTATAAGACAAGATCTTTGCCAAGCCAATAACCGTTCATAAATTGGCACGGAGCTGCGGCTATCGGTCCAGGCACCCTGCTCGGCTGCGACGGTAAGCGATGATGGTTTGTTGCAAAACTGGCCAGCGCAGAAGTTGTGAGTGCCAGCAAGCGCTCTATGAGAGTGGCGGCAACTTCCATGGGAAAGTTCTGCAAAAACTGTGAAGTCGAGAAGCGCGGTCAGAGATGGGCTTAATGCACGCGGGCACCAACGACAGCCGGGCACGCATAGTGGGGAGGCTGCTGGACGATGTGTGGGACACGAGGGTCATTAATTTCCTATACTCACTATTGTTGATCGTGACTGTTTAGATGCAGTGCAGTATGCTGCGATCAACAAGATCACAATGCAGGACGCTACAGCGATGTCATTTCATGTCTACTTTGGATCGAGTTAATGCTCCTTCGTCATATTATTTGGAAGCAGTTAGAGTCTGTGCGGGCACTTACAGTCCACAGCTAAATATGGCTTGACAGACAGGCAAGCTGCACCTGTAGCAGAGCACGACTTCTCACTACCACAGCCGGAAGGGCACTAAGCATCCCCCATGGACAGAGTGGAAATAAGTGCGGACACACGCACGATCGAGTCACATACTGTTCGTTCTCACTCTGACTAGCGATAACAGCTTGGTAACAGATATAACGATATCTCAACTTTCTGTGAATCAGTTTCTCAAAAATTTTACATAAAATTTGACACGTTATGCAAGCATGTTGGCAAATTTTGGACCTATAGAAAAAGTATTTCAGAAAATCAATTTGACTCACGGGGTGGATATAGCTTTTTAAAGGAAACAGCCAAATATTTACCTTAAATTTGTTGGTGTGCAGAAGGAATAAACATACAAAATAAGAACCACACCAGAGTATATGGAGCAAATATAGTAGTTGTAATGACACTAGTACATATCCCTAACAACTTCACTGTTTACCTACAGGAGCGTTGTGGTGTTTTATTCACCGAAAACTTCCGTACAGGGAATCGGTCAACTTGTTTAATAGTCGCACGTGGGACTGCTGCTACAATGCTGATGGCTTCCCTTATGACTATTTGCTCGACATGAACGTCACGTTTGATGGTTGCCTAAAAATTTCCAATTGAATTGAAAAGGAGGGGAAAGATGGAGGCTAGATCATAAAATTTTTACCTTGAATGCTAAAGCAGCGTTGGAGAAAACGTTGTCATCCTTAGCATATGCCCGTAGTAGCGAAAGAGTTATGCCATCTATTCAAGGCACCAAAGTTTCTTTCAGGAGACTACAATAGGCAGTAGATGTCACTTTTACTCCTTTGGGTACTCTGATAAGACCAAAAAGCATACCCTTATGATATCTGATTAAGTCATGACTCCTCCACCCCGATGTTTACGCTCCAAACGACGGTGACACTCTTCCCCGTCACACGCCCAGGTCTCATTGGTGAGAAGAACGACACTTATGTCTACCGTCGAATATTTCGTAGCCCATTCCGTCTTCAAACTTTTCCGTCTGGGGCAAGTAGGACATTTTCAGCGGGGCTTTCACTGATGCTATGGTCCCAAGAACGTCATTCCTTGACAATTTCGGTATGTCGGAATGACCTGCTGCAGTGAAAAGGACTTGCTTCATGGTCTACAGTGTTTTGCCTTTGATTATGCAATTACAACTTTTTTACTTATTTTTCAAGATAAGTGTCACACATTTAAAATGTTAATAGAAAGTAAGTGCACAGGTATGTTGTAACTATAAAAAACAACTAGAGAAAAATTGAACGGAACCATTTCCCACATTTTGGCAACATTTGCTCAGCGCACGGAGTTCTGCTGTTACCCCAGATTATGGAACATCACTCTCTAGTGAACATGGGCAACAAAAGCGGTCTAACCAGCGAAGAAAATATCAGAGTGAACTCGTTATTGGCTTCTGGTAAGACAACACTCGAAGTTTCTACGGAATTACAGCGATATTACCGAACAATTAAGGCTCATGCAAGTGAAGGTATGGTCAACCGGAAAACTCCGAATAGAGCCTCTACGAGGAAATTGACTGCTCAGGATATGATACATTTGAGGGTTTCTATGGCTAGAAAAAAACTTTCTACATGTAAGGCAATATTTGAAGACGCTGGAGCCCCAATACTAAGCAGAAAGACAAGATGTGAAGTTCTGCAGAAGCTAGGGAAAGTATAAAGGCAATTAAACGACCACTTCTAACAAAAACTCATAAAGAAAATACTGTATTGTCAAAGGGGCTGAAGAGAACATGAAAAATGATTTCGCCCATGTCATATTTACCGACGAATACAGAGCCACTCTTGATGATCCAGATGGATCGGCGTCTGGGTAGGTCCTCCATGACCGACCTCAACAGACGCGGTTTAAGCGTCAACACGGTAGTTGAGGCGTAATGTTTTGAGCCGGGATAGTAGGTAACACTCTTATTGGTCCATTTGAAGTGGCAGAAGGAGTTAAACTGAATGCAGAAAGATACTGCCAGTTTCTTGAGGCCAACTTGATTCCATGGCTTGATGAGCAGACTATCGCACGCAGATTCAAATTGGTATTTCAGCACGATAACACACCCTCTCACCGAGCACAGTACACTTCTAACTGGCTTCCGGATGGAGGAATTAAATCTAAAAGGACTATGACTTGGCCAGCGAATAGCCCCGATTTAAATCCCATTGAGAACCTCTGGGCAATGAACAAAAAGAAGGTCTATGAAGTTGGTCGGCAGTTTTCGGTCAATGTAAGCCTGTGGAATGCAGTAAAAACAGCTGTAGATTCTATTCCACCAGTTGATAAAACAAAGCTGACAAAGTCTGTTGATAATTGCCTTATAAAAATCATGGAAAATGGTGGCTGCCATGTTCAAAATTAACTTATGTTTACCACTACTGGGTACTTATTCCAGTGTTTATTGCATTGTTTTGGTTATAATTTCTTAGTTTTTGACGTTTAATAAAAATATTCCTGTTCACTTGTATTGAGTTCTTCTTTATGACGTTTTTTATTAACTTGTTGCATAATCTGAGGTAACAGTAAAAACTCGTAAATAAGCAAATTGTATGATAAACTTAGCAAATGGCTAAATATTTATTTTACTAGGGCTGTTTGTATTTGTAACACATAGCATACATTTAGTTAATATTGATATTGCATTGTTAGACCCTATCTGGAAAAACAATGTAAAAAAAATTGTATTTGCATAATCAAAGGTAACATACTGCAGGTCCTTTACGGAACTCGCGGCCAACATTTGGAACAAATCCCGGCATTTGTTCATTTTTCCTTGTTCTCTCTTGGAATTTTTCACAGTGCTGATATGGCAACCTATTTATTTATTTATTTTTTGTAATGCCGTCAAGAGAGGTACCGTGAGCCGATTTTTTTATTCTAGCTGCTTTTTCTTCGTCATTTAGGTTGTTGCAGGCCGTTGTTGTTACAGATTGTCAGGATTATCTTGTGCCGACGGATCCCTCAATTATAAGTAGCTCTTGCGGGCCGTCGGGCTTGTGTGGATCGGCCCAATGTGATGCCTCTGTGGAGGGTCAGGGTATCACTTGTGGACCATCCAGCTTGCGTGAAGCGGACTGTAGTTGCTGGCCGTAGCGGCTAGCTGCTTGGGCTATCGTTGGATCTCAGCGAACATGCGGGCGGCAACATTCAGCCAATCACCGACCGCCGTGACTCTCATGTCACTAATCTTCAGTGAACAAAGGAAGCCATGGCTTACTTACTAAAGAAATTTATATCAGACTTAAGGAATATCCAAATAAAGCTCATTTCCACAACTTTCGTTAATAATACAGAACGTGAAGTAGCATAATCTGACATTGATTGGATGTTTTATTGCATTACATATTCATCTGCTGCGTAATGAAAAAACTTGAAAATGTGCAGTGTTCTGTTCGTATGCTCGTCGCCATTCCAGTCAGTAAACTGAGCAGTCTGAGGTATGTGCGCTTGAAATGAGTTAGGGCGCTAACACACCGGGAGCAGTTGAGCTGGCAGGCAGGCGGGCAGGCTGGCAGGCAGGCAGTATGCCTTACACACCCCGAGTAGTATAGCAGGTGCGAAGGCGCAGCTCTGCAGTGTTGCCAATGTAGTATTTTCATGCTAGATTTAGCATTTTGAGAGGCTTAGCATCCAAAAATTGGTTTTAGTATTTAACAGGAAAAACAGGAAATTTGAATTTTTAGCACTTGTGATATATTTCGTACTTATCCAACATTGTATACCGAATTTTAATGCTATTGACACAAAATAAGGCACAATTGCGATACAACTATCATCTGTTCATTATTGCAGCATTGAAGGGAAATTGTAACTCTGTCGACCGTACCAAATGTGTATTAAATTCGTTCGTTGTGAGACAGAACGAGTTGTCGCCTTCGCGTCATTTGTCTGTGCAGGAGCTATTCAGTGCAATGTCATATCTATCCTATTATGATCCTTATTCTTAGTGCCAGCTAAACTTATAAAGTAATTCAGCATATCCTTCGCCTCGCAATGAGTAATGATATATCGAAGTACGCTCAACAGTTCAACGAAAAGCACAAACTCGCCAGTCCAAAGAGTACGACTTCTACGAATTATATACGGTGTTAAAAAGATGAGACATCTACAGTGGAAGTCAAGTCAGCCATGTATATTTGCTGCCATGCAACATTTAATTTCTGTCATCACCTGGACGACTTGTATAAAAAAATCCAAATCCGATAGTAAAGCAGTGATACACCGCACTATGTGTGCAAACGTAGTGGAGAATGTTATAGTTCCTTATTTCAATGAAAATTTACTGATTTAGGCGATAACAAATTTAGCTTGTAATTGGATGAATCTAATGATATCACTACCTACAAGTTATTAGTTGTTTTAGCTCAAGAGGAAGACTATTTAAGGATGTGGCAGCATTTGCTTTAAAACTAATTTTACCCCATTCGATTGCCGAACGTTATTCAGCTGCATGAACGCCGTAAAAAATAAGGTTAGAAACAAAATGTAACTGCCTATGCTATTAGCTATTATTCTTTCTGTAAAAAAATGGCCTAAAGAGGCATAGCAAATGTTACAAAAACTTGAAACTGCCAATAGTTGCCAGTAACAAAATTGGGTTGATGGATTTCTATGACAAAACGATAGCCCCAGAAGAGAATGCACAGCTTGATCTATCACTTATGAGGAAATTGCATTGAAACCGTAATTCAGCAAGAAATCGGTGGGTCAAGTCGTTTCCCTCCTTCTTTGTTACAAGATACCGATAGCATTTTTTCTGGAGCGATTTTGCAGGAAAGTCAGAATTTAATCCTCCTTCTCGATGGTCTCCGTCTGACGCGGAACCTCTCTGATCAACGCCTTGGTGCACTCTGATCGCAGTCCACCGCTTCCACTCTGAGTTTTTCAAATTCCTCAGATAGGAGTTTTAGATTTCCCCAGATCTTAAGAAAATTCAGCAGATACTTATAAAAGATTACAAATAAAAATTTCATGCTTTTCTCAATGTATGTGGTAAGAATTAATTGCGTATTTCTTAAGTATTAGGCTTTTAAAAATTTCCCAAAGTGTTCTGAAAATTCCTGAGACCCACTCAAATCCCAAGATCAAGGGAAAATTCCCGGAGAGTGGCAGCCCTGGATCACACGTCTGGTAAGGCACACAGCAGCAGTTGGAGCAGGAATCGGTCGCACCGCCCGCCGCCAGCACTGGCTGCTCTGGACGGCAGCTTCCTGCTAAACTGTCGCTGTTCGGTGTACACGCTCCAATGCATTCCGTGTTTCTCAAATACTGCCTGCCAGCCGATCTGCCTGCCAGCTTCTTGCTGAACTGCGTTTCGTGTGCTAGCGCCCTTACGCTCTTGGCTGATACTTTTGTGTGACATCACTATTCTTCAACTGCATGCAATACTTGCATTACTTTCCTAAGTAAGTGAACTGTGATTAAGGCCGAAGGTGCTGCCAGCAACCAGCACATGTTCCTGGTCTTGTGCCAGCCAGCGAAAACAGTTTTCCTGACAAGTTATCCACTCAAGCGTAAAATGTCCTAAGGAAGTAGATATAAAGCTTCAAGATATAAGCACAACTTTGGAGCTTTAATAGAGAAGGAGGGAGCCCTGCGGCCCATTCACAGATTCGCAAGCGAGTCAACAAAATCTCTTATGGCTGCAAGACGTGCTCATGAACCTCATTGGTGGAAGTGAGTGGGGAGCAGCGAGTTTTACGGGGGAGCAGCAGCTAAACCGAGTTACTGATATGCGATTCGTGCATACGCGACTAGCTGCAGCCATAAGAGACTCTTTACTGATATGAGATTGGTGCATAGGACGACTGGCTGACAGCCATAAGAAACTCTTAAGCTTCAACGGACGAGGCTCGTGGCTCCCTCTTCTCTATAGAAGCTCCTTGAGCACTACAATGCTAGTTTCCCTGTAGATGTATAGATGTGCAAAATCGAATGATAGTCAGTCTCAGGATTACCATTGCAACTAAAACAAATACAAGGTTTAATTTGATGCTACACACAATAGTTTGTTCGCAAAAATACATATATGAATTTCATAAACCTTTTATTTAAGGAGTATGTATTCACATTTATCTAGTCCGCATACAATGGGCAACATAATGTAAGAAATGCAATCGGAAGAAAGCAATTGCAAGGGATAACTCAGTTACCCAAAAGCGTGATCCAGCAACATCACTTGGCGGGCAGAAGAGGCAGCCACCGCTGTTAAAGGGTAACTCAGCCATTTCGGCGAGCGGAAACGCGGTGCGGCCTGATATAGATGTTAAGCTACTTTTGCCGGCCACTCAGAAACAGAGCAAATGACAGCGAATAACGATGCACAACACAATGCAAGCTAGTACAACGATGTTGCCTTAACGAGTACGATTTTTTTTATAAAAAAATACAATTATTTTACAGAGAATTGAGAAATTGTATTGTTATAACTTATCACCAAGCTAATATCACTAATCGGATTGTACAGCCAACTGTAATAAATTATCTAGATAGGCCTTCAGAGCGTCTTTATTTCATACCTGCTGTACTTCATTGCTCTCTATGCTTCTTCTAGCAGGCTGCATGTTCCGTCTCTCCTCTCTCGACTTGTTCTCGTCGGGAGTGTCCCACGCTTGGGTTCCATCGCTATCCTTGACGAACTACATATCCCTTCCCTTTTGCAGTGTTGAAAGACTAACTTGTTGACCAGCTCGTCTGGATTGTGCCCCAAAAAACTGCCTTATACTATACCTAAAAAAATAGCCTTGTTTGTAGACCTTAAAGCCATTCCGCTATTGCAGCAATGTTGTATGGCAGCAGTAAGTTATGTTAGAATGATGCACTAGTTCAGCACGCCGGAGACTGTCATGACGTTGGTTGTACAAAGGCAATAAATTATAGGCAGCACACATGACCAGGAAGCAAAGACTGTAACGGGAGGACTCACCAGAAATTATCATAAAAAATGACGTCATCAATAAAGTCACATCTACAGAGCTACGGCTTAACGGTTTATGAGTATTTTCATCAATTTCGCAAGAAAAATCGTCGTAAATTACATATTTTATCCCATAAGCACATAAATCAATGAAGAGAATATATAATAATTCAGCAATAAGCAATTATCAATAGAAAGTTGCAGTGGAGGATGGTGGAAATTTGACAGCACTAGCAGCAAGATCTGGGCCGCTGATTTAACTTCTTTGAAGTGAAGCCTTATCTACACTTCATATTCAGTTCACAGGGCTTAAACATATCATCATGTTTTTTCGTCCCAATTCATTCAATCTCTCGCTCCTCTCTGACCAGCTACTTCAGCTGCACTCGTGCACAAAACACGGTAAAAATGTTGTCGGCAAGTACAGGGGTGTGTCGCAAACAGCATTTCTGCGTTACCGGTGCTACACCGGTGACCCAGCCAGTCGCAACTCGTGTCGTAATCATAGCTCACATGACGACTGCGGTACGGGTAACAGCGATGCAGGTCGGCGAGCACAAGCGCTTATTTTGAATAAAAGGAGCACAATTAAGCTCCTTACACCAAAATAAGTAAATCAGATCAGTTACTTGAAACTATTTCGTAAAATTTCATATAAAACAGAATTTCATTGTTGTTGATCTTATATCGTCCGTCGCTAGATGGCGCTCTCACAGCCACTTTTCGGGTTAAGGTAACCTTTTTTCAGGGCGCGGTAGCCTGGTTTTGGCGTGATTGTGACACACGCCTGAAACATTGAGTAGCAGCTGTTTTTATCGCTTCTCTCGCGTAAAGAATATAACGCTGATAATAATTTTGATTAGGATTAAGAGGTCCGACCCTCAAATACTTCGACTAAGTCGATGTGACGTCATTTGCACTAATGCTGTTACAGCTTGGTTTCATTTTAGTCACATTGAGTCCTCCTCCCTTTACACTCTTTGCTTCCTACATGAGACAGTCGTGAAGTTCTTCAAACGATTAAATTACGATTAGATTATGAACAGAAACAGCAAAATTAGCAATGTTCACAGTCCCATTGTGATTATTCGCACCTGAAAATTTTTACCTTTGACGTATTATTGTAGTGCCCAACTGCTGCTTATAAGACGGTACTGTACTTTTCGTTACTGGTTCGTGTATAACAATGGTAGCTCGATTGTTGTGCAGCTTCTTTGTTACTCAGTGCCCGATATTTCTACTAATGCGTTATTTATTGCATTAGTTGCTCATAATTACTGCGTAGTGTAACTGTTGCTAAATGCCAGGAAGTTTCCAGCGCCCCTTCAAATGTGACAACGCTGGCTGCTCAATGATTATTGCGTAGTCCCTCTGTTGCCAAAAGCAGTTGCCGCCCCTGCCCGTGCCAGTCGATAGCCTCATAACACATGCAACAAAACTCCCTGAACTCTATTGAAGCTCCAATTAGCGATGTGTCCGACTGGATTTTATCTCTCTTTGCGACGCGTCCGAATGTTGCTGCATCCGCTTCCGTCGGTCCAAACAAATGCTGACGTAGCAAAAACCTCGCAAAACTTGAGCCGGTCGGGCAAATGCTGACTCTCTCCGCTTGTGCAAACTCTCGCAAGAACTGGAAAATTATGGATGGAACGTTGCCGGCTCGAGCTGACGAGTTGAGTGCTATTGGAAGCAAGCCCTATTCAGGCTGCAATTGTAGCACTTGATTTACAAAAATGGCCCAAGTGACTGACCTAAAATCTCCAGCAGGTGTAGTACGGAAACAAACTCTCGTACACCGATGTAGATTCGGAATATATTCTTTGCTAATAGTGTGGTTTTTGCAGTGCTACCCTCCAGGGGCCGTGGGTTATAGCCTATGTTCCACCGCGTTAGATTTCTTGGGTGTTGTCCAGAGGGACTCCCATAGCTTACCTTAGCCATAGCTATACATTCGGGACATATTTCTATCATGCCCATATTGCTTCCTTCCACTTGGTTACTACTACTTGTCTTGTTTCCTGCTCTCTATTTTCTTTCCTGATATGCTGTATCTTTGCGCTTTGATCCAGCGTGGCGCCACCTTCGTTTATGGTTCCATTCTTTTTCATGGGTTCTATCTTCCTATCGATATACTAAGTGCGCATCCCTTGCTCTTCTCATTTAAAGCAGCACTTTGTGGTGTAGGGATGAGTAAAGTACCTCGGGACCATCTATTCTTTTTCGCTTTACACTGCCCTGTGTTGCGTTTTCTGCGGTCCATCCTCGTTCATCTGTACATACTACGTATCCCTCGCGCCTTCGGTTCTTCTTTTTCTTGTTTTGAGTTGCAAGTGTCGTACAGATATGGAGAGTAGACTTGTTGTTCACAAGCGGCGCACCGTAGCGCACTGGTATAGGCCGCGAGGTACGGCGAGGTGAACCTTGACAAACTTGATATAATATGAAAAATTTCTATTCTATGACAATATTCTAAGTTGTTATGTGACGGTTGATATATGGGAAACATGACTGAATGAAATCGTACTATTTCTGTACGAAATACACCGAAATACGTTAATTGCTTCAAAAGTTCGCCACATGTATAAAGAGTTTGGGAGCCGCTGGTTTAGACTTTTAAAGCTGATTCTTTACTTCCATTTGGTGCACTTAAGTATTGATGCTGCGGGGACTATCCTCATCCATGGATTCTCGTCTTAAACTCGATAAAACTTTCACAGGCAGTTTAGTTTGTAATGTCGCGGGCGTTAAAATCCTAAAGATATTAGTTTCATAACTTGGTGTTTTTAGTACATCTTTGATTTGGAATGCTGCCTAGCGGTGTAGTTCTGAAAAGGCCCATCCTATATATTGCTCCTTCAGGAGGACTACATACCCTTTCTCTTTCTGCCGCTTCCAAGCTCCTGCGTATCACTTTATGTTCTGTTCTTCTTTTCCGACTGGTTGAATTTCCATGCTTGCTGATTCTGTATAGGAAAACGTTTCTGAAACATACTACATGTCCTATCCGCGAAGAGGTGTAGCCCTTGTTGGCCGGGGTGTCGTGCTAAGAAATTTAATAATATTTATAACACAGTTGAATACTGCCCTAATATTACCGTTTTCTAACCAGATGCATTCAGCTGTATGAAAATTTTGCCAATAAATTATGCACTTGGGCGCCTATAATTTACACGCCAAAGTACTGAGTGACAGCGTCCATAAAACGTTGTAGTCTCTACTGCTGCGGAGGCGCAGATTTGGTGGCTCCCGCAAGCCTTCCCGCTGTCGGGAATCCCATTTATACGGGATCACGGAGCCCTGCCTCTTCTTCCCTTTCTTTATGATACCCTTACTGCTCCGTCGCCGTCCTCTGGGCCTCGTGCCTCCCAGGCATGTAGCTGTTCTTGTCTCACCGCGCCTCCCGGTCATGCTGCTGCCCTTGTCTCACAGCACTTCCCAGTCATGCTGTTTTCCTAGTCTCATAACACCTCCCAGCCGTGCTGTTTCTCTAGTCTCAAAACACCTCCCAGCCATTCTGTTTCTCTATTCTCATAAAATCTCCCAGCCGTGCTGTTTCTCTATTCTCATAAAATCTCCCAGCCGTGCTGTTTCTCTATTCTCATAACATCTCCCAGCCATTCTGTTTCTCTATTCTCATAACACCACCCAGCCATTCTGTTTCTCTAGTCTAATAACACCTCCCAGCCATGCTGTTTCTCTAGTCTTGTAACACCTCCCAGTCATGCTGTTTCCTTAGTCTCACAACACCTCCCAGCCATGCTGTTTCCTTAGTCTCACAACACCTCCCAGCCATGCTGTTTCCTTAGTCTCACAACACCTCCCAGCCATGCTGTTTCCTTAGTCTCACAACACCTCCCAGCCATGCTGCTTCCCCTACCCCAAAGGATATGGGGCCACTGGTCTCTAGGGACGCTGGAGCAGAATTATAAGCGAATCTAACCAGCACATGTGGCACTCTCTCTGAAAACTTTCTGTATCCTTCCAGTTTCGCGCACATAGATCTTCTGTCGGGATTGTTTCCTCTTCCGAGGCTCTGTATTTTTACCCTAAACGTGACCACCACTTGAGTGTTTTACCCTTTTACCCCACCGCCCAGCGAAAGCAGTGCCCGCATTTGGGCTGAGCGAAACAAACTGCAGACCATCGCCACGTGATCGCCGAGTGTCTGCCTCAAATTCCGGCAATTGCTGCGCTCCAAACGGAGATTGAAACGAGAAGACTCGCTTCCTGTGGTTCCCGAAGCTGGATATCGGGATGAAAGAGTGCCAAGATATTGAAACATGACTTGTGAGCAAATAAAATTTGGCTTGCTGGTGGTTTGAACAAATTTACTGTAAAGCACCAAACGGCGCCCGCTGTCCCTCCCGCATATCTCGGTTGACTGAAATTCGTGCAATCGGTTTTAATATTCCGATCAACTCCTGAAAAGTACTAGAAAACGCTCGTAAAAGATTCACTAGACTGTCGGCTTAAGGAAATTGAAACTTTGATATCAGTTTGAGAAAGCATTGTAGCGCGGCAAGCCGTGAAGCAGTGCTGAAATCAAGTTAAAAAATCGTTTTGGAGAGTAATCAAACTTTTTCCCTTTAAATTACTTAACTTATATATCTCTTAAAAGATAGTCTACAATTGGAGAGAGAAATTGTCGAGCTGTGACTGAAGTCCACGAGAGACCGTTAGGGGCCAGATTTGTCAGTTCGATTGGTGTTCGATGCCCCAATATGTATTAGCTTGAATTTTCTTATTGGATCCCTATTCGGTCATGTTTAAATGCAGGCGTTCAAGTACACCATGATTTTTTCTTCTTTTTCTTCTTCTTCTTAGCTGTGCTGTGGTAATGAGGGACTGCTTATGCTGCACTTACAGATTTTATAAACTTGCCCATGGACGCCTAGGCGAGTAGTTTTGATAATAATAACGGAAAAGGAACAGCCTTTTCCCTCATCTTGATATCAACTGCCTTCTGAATAAAATTTTACCTCTTGCTACATTTATTTTCTACTTAACTCGCGCAATGTGATTTCAGAGCAACTAAAGTTCAGACGTGCAAAAAAATCAATATCTTGACCCACTAGTGTGCTATGAGCAATTGTATTTTAAACCTCTTCCCTGGTGGGATTTCTAAATTATCAAAGCGAAAATGTGCACTCAAATTTAGAAGCTTTCTTAGCTTTGCCACAATCTGCAGTCTGCCTAATTTTCGCCTATCTGGTTTAATCAGAGCGTACCAGAGGAAAATTTAAATATATTTATTCATAATCAAAACTATATAATAAACATCGTTGAGTGTTTATTTGTTTATATAATGTTATTTATATTTGTATCTTTCGTGTCTCGCTCTTAAATAGGCGAAAACTAGGCCATATTCCAAATTTTGTAATTATGTTGCGTTTTCATGACGATCGAGAAGCAAAAACTAAACCAGGTTGCAGAAAATGGCCAAAGTGGAAGTTTTATAAGTATTATTGAATATACTTCTTGCTTAGCCAAAGTTGAAATCCAAACAATTAAGACATTTACAACTTCTGTTAATACTGCCATGACATCTGAATTTTATTACTTTCTCCATACAGTAATTAAGTAATATTATTATTAGTCTCAGTGTAAGACGTAGAAGTTGAATAAAGTGGTGGCAATAATGATAGCACATTTTGATATTTTCTAATATGTTTATAAATACTGTATCAATATAGTTGAAATTTTAACTGAATAATGTTACTTTAACTAGTTACCGATTCCTTCTAATCATTATTGTATTCGTTGTCTTTTCAAAATTTTACCACGGAAATAATAGTTTGTAGGTGCAAATCGGATGGAAATAAAGATAGCACATATAGAAAAAATAGTATTTTAGAAAACAATGAAAGCAAAAAAACAATTTTTAATATTTACAAGCGTTGCTTTTTGATTGCAACACCTGTACACATCGGTTATTCATAGAATTAATTAAATTAGCGAGCATTTCTTCAGGGATAGCCTCCCAGCATTCATTTATGGTCTGCCACAAGNCTGAAATTGTCTCCCATTGGCGTAAACATGCCGTGAGAGTATCCCCCAAATATGCTAAATTATGTTAAGATCGGGTGACTTTGCAGGCCAAGCTAAAGTGGCGATATTATGGGCATTACGCCAATTTGTGGTTAACCTCGCTGTGTGAATGGCGGCTTCATCTTGCTGGAACATCGCTTCTTGCTGATGTTTATCAGTTTGAAATGGGAGAAGACTAGTTTCTAAGACCTCTGTGTACTTCTGAGCATATTGTCTACCTTCCATCATCACCAAATTCGCCTTGCCCTTGACGGAAAATGCTCCCCAGATCATAAGGGATCCGCCACCAAAAGGTCGTTTGCTAAAAATTGTGTCCTCCTTTCTAAGATCGTGCCAGTAGTATTGAGAACCGTCAGGTCCGTCTAGGTTAAGCTTTTTTTCATCGGAAAAAATAACATTAGACCAATTTTCATGGTTCCATTGCACTTTTTCTCGAACCCATTCTTCGCGTTTTGCCTTGTGCTTTCGAGAGTGCTGGTGCAGTTTTTCTCTTCTTATAACTGAGGTTCTCAGATGAACCCAAAATCTGTCGCACTCTTCTCGGTGTAACATTTAGTTGCAGGGATGTTTGCAGGCTTTGTGACCCCTCTCTTGTCCGAGACGCCTCACGGAGAAGTCGGCGGCGGGCTGTAGGGCCAATTTTGAAGGGCGGCCAGGAAACTTCTTTTTTCCGTATTCTTCTGGTTTCTTCAAAAAGTTAGTTACCACCTTTCTAGATCTGGTAACCTTTCTGGAAATCTCAGATATAGTGTATCCTTTTTCATTTAATGCGCTTATTTGACCTTTTTCATTTTCAGATAACCACACTGTCTTCCCATGCTAAGAAATGGGTTAATTTCCAAATATAGAGGTTACAAGGTGGGGAGCAACTGTCCAATATGGCGACGCCGGTTTGTTTTAATATTCTTCTTGTCTAATCTGGATGTAGTAACGCAGAAATGTAATTTTTTCAAGCTGTGCTATCTTTATTTCCACCCAAATTCCAACACAAATTTGTACTTTTCATCAAAGAAGTTTAATCAAATAGTTTATAGGGAAACTATGATAAGAAATAGGTAACTAGTTGGAATAAGGTTTTATGTCAAAATTTCACATGATATGGCGTAGTATTTTTTAGGTTATCGAAAAATTCTGAATTGTGCTATCATTATTGTCACCACTTTATATGAAAACAAACTTTCAAACTGTTCTCTTTACGAAGCTACCCTTGATGGCCCGGATGGATGAGCCTGTGTGGAGTCCTCTTGGCGCCTCTATTCCACATTGATTGCGACGTTAACAAGAAGGTGGAGATGTTAACTTTTGGGCCGGTATTGTACTGTAGTTAGCAAAATAAGAGAACGATTTTCATTTTTTGAAAATGAAGTTTAACCATGTAGCGTAGGTTGATGAATCTTTTGATGGGGCCCTAAGGAATGTATTTAACATATTTCTACAAAATATCAGGACAAACATAACTATCTTTAATACATTAGAGCAATCTAACAAGCAATAGCAAAAATTGAACAGTGCAAAATAAGAGAACGATCGTCTCTAAATACAATTTTACAAACAAATAACATGGAACAATGGTCAATTTTAGGTTCAGAACAATTAGTATAGAGTACTAAAACCTTTATTTTCAATAACTTTAGCACAGCGACGATTACACGACATCACAAGTTTCTTACAAAACTCTGGAGTTATTTTTTTCCATTCCTCGTAAATTTTAGTCCACAGATCCTTTACTGTTGATGGTTGTCGTTCTCTTACATTGTCAACTATAATTTTCCATAAAGTTTCAATAGGATTAAGGTCCGGGCTTTGGGCACGCCACTTCATAATTTCGATATTCTCTTCCGCAAAATATTCCTTCACTTTCTTTGCAGTATGGCACGGGGCTTTGTCCTGCATAAAAATTGCTGGCTGGTTTGGTGATGATCGTAGAGATGTGATAACATATTGCTGTACCAGATTGAGATATACATTAGCATTGACACTTTCTTTAATGGCCACCAACGGTCCAACTCCTTCAGATGAAAACATGCCCCACACCATTACGCTACTTCCCCCATGCTTTACAGATGTTTTGACACAGTTCTTGTTCAGCCTGTCACCTGTTGCAAGTCTAACATACCGTCTGCCATCATCTCCAACCAAATTAAATTTACTTTCGTCGCTGAAATGCACTCTTTCCCAATCTTCATCTCTCCAAACGATGTGCCTTTCCGCATATTCAAGTCTTGCTTTCTTATTCTTCTTACTGATAAG
>LQNS02007216.1:12068177-12098240 GCA_001587735.2 Parhyale hawaiensis
GCCAGGAAGAGGCAGGCTGCTGCACTGCCAGGAAGAGGCAGGCTGCTGCACTGCCAGGAAGAGGCAGGCTGCTGCACTGCCAGGAAGAGGCAGGCTGCTGCACTGCCGGGAAGAGGCAGGCTGCTGCACTGCCAGGAAGAGGCAGGCTGCTGCACTGCCAGGAAGAGGCAGGCTGCTGCACTGCCAGGAAGAGGCAGGCTGCTGCACTGCCAGGAAGAGGCAGGTCATTATAGGCTTGCCAGTGACCCCATAGGAACCCAGCCGAACTTACCTAACCTAACATAACCCAACCTAACCCGACCAAACCTAATCCAACCTAACCTAACCAACCTAAACTAACCCAACCTAACCTAACCCAACCTAAACTAAAGAAACTGCGAAAAGATATTTCCATTACACCGTGCGACTGTGGTTATTTTCTCTCTTAGAAAAATAATAGGAACTTCAAAGTCAAGTATCTCGAAAACTAAGCATTTCCGACGAAAACGTTCTTCATGAAAAACATCTTAGAATGCCTTATTTTACCTAAATAGGTATGTAAAAAAAATGGATTTGAGTGGGAAGCAATAGTAAAAAATACCAAAGTTTTCCCGTGGTGTCAGACACAGAAAAAGTTGGGAACCGCTTCTCTAGCTGATGAATCGAAGCTTGTTTCTCTAGCTAACGGGCCTCTGAAGTGTGATTTGATCAGCTCATGGGCCTATAACTTGTACTTTATCCAGATGGTGGACCTAGAAGTTTTAATTTCTCTAGATACTGTTTCTATTACTTGTTTCTCTAGCTGGTACGCCAATAACTGTGGTTTCTCTAGCTGGTGAGCCCATTAGTCGTGCTTTCTCTAACAGGTGGCCCTGTAACTTGTGGTTTTCCTAACTTGCGGGCTTTTAACTATAGTGGTTTCCCTAACTGATGGACCTACAGCTTGTTCGCTGGTGCTGTTATATCTTGTAGTTTCTCTTGCTGATGGACCTTTAGGTTATAGTTTCCTTTGTTGGTGGCCTTATAACTAGTGGTTTCTCTCGCTGATGGAGCTATGGCTAATAGTTTCCTTTGTTGGTGGTGTTATATCTTGTAGTTTCTCTTGCTGATGGACCTTTAGGTTGTAGTTTCCATTGTTGGTGGCCTTATAACTTGTGGTTTCTCTCGCTGACAGACCGATAGCTTAGAGGTTTCTTTGCTGGTGGCCTTATAACTTGTGGTTTCTCTTGCTGATGGCCATTGGGTCAATATTGGCACGATGCCTACAGCATTTTACATTTGGTTTACGACTAGCTCAGCCGCGCGGAAAGAACTGAACCAGTGGTGCGTGAGGTCGGCATTAGCGATATAAACATATTGCATATCGTTCAGTGACTCAGCAAAGCGACGGCTCCTTTAGGCAGTGAAACTTTTTATTTGTTGTTCCGTGGATGTGTCAGGTTTTTATGCACCTGAAGAGGGTAAATGCTGTCTAAGCTTCAGGCTACCGGCAAGAAGAATTCTCTAGTTCGGCAGATTTTATTCTTTTTATGAAGCCAGATTTTCAGTGGACCATTCAATATAGACCCATGCCCTCCTCTAGAGACTGTCGAAGTAGTGATCATCATAAAATATATTACTATTCAGGATGTGAGCAAATGCATAATTGATACCAGCACCGAGAGCCTCTGTCCTGCAACCGTATAACTTTAAATTATTACTAGACTACCCGTGACCCGTTGGATCGTCATCACGATCGTCTTGTCTGCCTTTCGTACCCATTTTGCTTCCTTGTCACCTGTAACTCATACTGATCTTTCTTCCATCTGGTCTTCTTTCCCAACTTGCTGTTCCCATGCGCGTTGATCCTGTGTGGAAACACCCTCGTGTATGGGTTCCACGCGTCTGTTAGTACACTACGTGTCCCTTCATTCTTCCTCTGTGACATCGCCTTTGTTGTGGAAACGGAGACTTAAACTTCTGAATATCATAATAATAGTCACGATCGTGTGTGCTTATTTATTTAGCTGGTCATAANAAGAAGATGTGTCAAACAAGATCACAAGCAAGACACAAGACACAAGACACAAGTAAACAAGCAAGACCGGTTCACAGACTTTTAGTATAATATAGATAGATAGATAGATAGATAGATAGATACGTAATTGTGTCGTATGGATATCGTATGCGCTCTCAAAGTATCACATAATGTTAACGTAACTTGGCCCTAAATTCGTAACTTTACCACACTGTCCAGCAGCTTTAATTCTCACGGCGTATAACGAGTTGTGGGTAAAAAACTGTTGATGGTACGTGTCTTGATTTGTAAGCGAAGGGGTATTTATGCAAAAGATATTGCCCGAGGAGATACTTGCCCTAAAGAGTAATTGTCCCAGGGGGTAGCTGTTCTCGGGGGCAGGTGTCCACGGAGGTAATTGTCCTTCAAGAATGACTGTGTCGGGTTCTACCTTGGCAAAATCCTGGGTACGCCTATGTAATGCTGTAAAAACTGTTTTATTGATATTAAGAAAACTTTACGCTCGGGCCGCCAGGGACAGGTAGTTACAACCCAAATGAATCAGTTTACAACACTGGGAAACCCGAAACGTTGCTAAAGAAAATCCAACAAAAAGCCATTAACCGCTTACTGAAACGCCTGCAGGCCAACAAAACTGAAAGCCGATACCGGCAATGAACTCCAAACCCCAACAGACCAGGGCACGAGCACCGACTGAACTGACGAGTACTGCGTCTAACAGTCTCCAAAGTGAAGGAGTGCGCGTCAACAGCAGCACGTGTAAGTAGTGTATAAGGCCGCGTGATAGTCGTTTTTGAGGATAGGTTCCCCTCGCGCCGTTCTTCCGGTTTCCCAATCCCCACCCACTTCCGGTTTGCGCCCCCCCCAGACCCCTGCTAAACCGGTAGTGCATTAGCCGTTATAAACCGGAAGCTCACGCGCGGGGGGAGCCGCGAGGGTAGGTTACCCTCAAAAACGACTATCTCACGGCCTTATACTACTCGTGTAATCCTCCTTGAGACCTTGAGTGCCGGGACAGAAGAATACAAACAATGTCTTTCGTTGTTGTAAACCTTATAAAACATACAGAGTCCAGCCACCTCTCTCCTATGGGATAGCTTCACCGCATCATTTTCGGCTCACAGCCTGCTAATTGAACTAGCAAACTGGTCCAGCAGACGCAAGTGACTGTCAGCAGCTGAAGCCCAGACCGGTGAGCAATACTCCAACACAGGTAAAAGGAAAGCATAAAAGCATTTGCGGATATCCTCACTGTCACCAAACACAGACTTCACCTTACGCAAAAGCCCAATCTTACTGGAACCACATGACACCAGTCGCCTAATATGCGACTCAAAGATAAGCTTCTTATCAAAGACAACACAGAGAATCTCCAAAGAGCTAGACTTCTGAAGCAAAGTGCCATCTATATTCAGATGTGGATACTGCGGTAAAGGTGTCCGAGACCGATTGACAATCATAGACTTGGTCTTACTGACATTCAGCTTCATACTCCAGGCCGAGTATCATGCACTAATGTGCGACAGATCCCTATTCAGAGACTCGGTTACATCTTACGCAGGCTGGGGGCAGGTATCGCTGCTATCAAAGTGGAATCGTGAGAATAGTTGATGATCGTGTTCTTTTGCGAAGAGAGCATGTCACTACTATATAGAACGCACAGCAGCGGTCCAAGTACTCAACTATGAGGGACGCCAGACTCCACTGCGACTGAGGCACTCAAAACGCCGTCAACAGACACATTCTGCGTTCGCTCAGAAACGAAATCATGATTGATTGAAAGAATCCTACCACTCACACCAAACGAGTCCATCTTGTACAATAAACCCCAGTGGTTGACCCTGTCCAACGCCGCGCTGAAGTTCAACTGTACAAGGCGGCCCTTAGACCGGCAATCCAGCGCAGACTGCAAATGGCGTGCGTCACAACAGCCCAAACCAGTTCTGTATGCAAACTGACCAGCAGGCAACAAACCCGTAGCCTCAGCAAACGTCCAAGTTTAGAAGCGAAAATTTCTCTAGCAGCTTAGACAATATGGGCGTCCGCATTATAGGTCGGTAGTTGCCGACATTGGACCCCTGGGGATGGGAGTAATATTCTCAGTACGCCAACAACGGGAAAAATTCCCTAGCCGTATCAGACGCCGGAAGATCACTCCAAGCTTAGGGGCGAGAACGTCTGCAAGCTGCTTATAAAACAGAGGAAACATACCCACAGGGTCCACATCTCCATAAGGATCAAGATCCTTAAGCAGCACCTTGATAGTACCAGATCTGAACGCCAAGAGGTTGAGCGAAGTTCAGGGTAACATCCATGAGCCAATGACAAGACATCTCAGCTCTGCTTCCCATCAAAGTGAGTCAACAAGAGTTCCGCCCTAGCCAAGGGAACAGCAATTATACCTCCACCGAGACCAACATGGGGCGCCAATACAGGTTCAGCACCTAACACTGAACCCTTTAGCTCACTCCACCAACGATGTGGATGGTCAAAACTCAGTAAAGACTCGCTGGAACTCTGCCTCTGACGATGCTGGGCCCTCTCATACACACGCTTAGCCTCGGCCCTACGATCCTCATATGTCTGCCACAACGTGTGGTCACGCGAATGCCGCCAAGCCTGATAAGCAGTTTGTTTAGTTTTGAAAGTTTCGAGACCTCACAAGAATAGTCCTCTTCGGGACGTACCTCTCCAAAATAGACACAGTCAAGTCGTTAAGCTCAGAGATAGGATCATAACTGGGTAACGCCCTTACTGCTTCAGTAATAGCATCCCAATTAGCCCTGCTCTTAAAGAACACCATAGGCGTTACCCAGTATGTAACAGTACCAATCAGAGTACTGTTACCATCACAGAAATTATTCTGTAACATATTGTTAAAGCCCAGTGCAGACGAGAAACAAATATTGCCGGGTGGGGCATTTCGCCAACAATTGCTCTTCCATACTGCCAAAAAGTTGCCGGAAGAGTAAATTTAGCGGAATGAGTCTAGGCCTATCTTTCTCATGGCGTTCAAGCATTCAAAGCAACTTGCAGTTCAGTTTTCTCGGTTATCAATGCGCTTAATTACGCAATATGTAGCGCCTATGTTTTTTCTTGACACGCACTGGTTCGTGCTGCAGATATAGGCCAACTGGTCTCAGAGGAGTTATTACAGCTGCAGCCGACCACGGGTCGTTAAGATCTATGGCGCAATAGCCCCCCCCCACGGTAGTTGTGCACACCAAGCAAATCTGTTGGCTAAGCACACCGGGCGCCTCAAATATCGCTCATTAGGCTCGGGGTTCGTTGGTGCCAACTTTAGCCCAACTGTGCAGCACGCAAGTCCTGCTGCTACCGTGTGTAGCACCACGATTTTACCTCCGTATACAAGCGTTAGTAATTTGCGAACACAATTTGTCAAACAGCGAACAAAACTTGTCAAAAAACCTTTAAAATTTACAAATTAGAAAATAAAACCCAACAGCGAATAAAATTCGCCAAAGAGCAAACACAGTTTTCCTAGCAATGAAAAAGGTTTGCCAAACACGGAACGAAATATGGAGAAAATTGTTAGCCCAAAATTCATGTACTATCGAGGGACGTTCATGTCACCCACTGAGCTTTGGGTCGAGATCGCGTTTCTAGGGTAAATCGCAAACCAGTTACTCTTGAGACAATCTAAAACTCGTGCTACTGGTTACCACAAGTCTATCCTACTCCGCAGGATTGAGTACTCGGCTGTCTCAGTGGTAAGACCAATTTTGTCCGTCGTGTTGGAGCAGCTGAACGCAACTTCCAGTTTAGCCTTCCCTTGCTAGTATTTCACTACACTTTTTCACTTCTTTTGCTTCAAAACAAACGTTAGCGTTAGGACTAGAAATGACGGCGAAACTTGGCAAACTGCCACAAGCTGAGAGCAGCAGTATCTCACTCGTCGATTATTCTTCCTATTTTTCACAGCTAAGCACTCCATGTTTCCTTTATTTTCACGCGTAACATGCGCGCTTATAGTAGTCACAGGTAAACCGCGTCATATAGAGTCGTTGTTCGTCCAGCCTATACTGTGCATATTGTGTTTCTTTAAAATACCGCCCATAAAGAAAGTGATCAATTATAACAGGACTGAAACTAAATAACACAAAAGTAGTGCCGAAACTAAGTCGAACATTCTACAGCAATTTAAACATGGAATGAGAATGATGTAATTTGCTGTGATAACAATTTCATTAAAGCAACAGTGCATTAAATTAAGAAAAATGAAGACAAAATAAAAGCTTGTGCTAGATGTGTTTCAACAAGTATTGCAAAAAAATTTTAATCCACGTCATTCACTTACTACCTCCACCAAAGAGGGTATGTTTTCGTTTGATTTATCTGTTTGGCTTTTTGTCTGTCAGTCTGTCTCACTGTCTGTTACCTAGATAACTCAAAACATTATGGACGGATTTTGACGAAATTTACATTGATTGTTAGGTATGTTAGGAGGAACAGATGATTAACTTTGGTGAAGATCCGTTCATCCGTTTTTTTTTTTTTTTGTTTGTTTGTTTGTTTATTTGTTTGTTTGTCTGCCTTTTTTTTTTAATGACATAACTCAAAAAGTTAGGGACAGATTTTTCTGAAATACACATGAGTTTTTAAGCATACAACGAAGAGTAAATGACAAATTTTTGTGATGATCTGTTTGTTCGATCGTTTGATTGTTGCTGTTTGTAATTTTATGCTTGTTAGCACTATAACTCAAAAAGTTAGGAATGGATCTTTATGAAATTTACAGGAGTTGTTAGTAATTTTGGAAATCGTTATGATTAAATTTTGGTGGTGATCTCTTGGTTTGTCTGTGAGTTCGACTAATGTTTCTTAGAGTGTTTGTTAGCACCATAACGCAAAAAATTATGAACGGATCTTCAAGAATATTTCTGAAACTGTTAATACTGGTAAAAGGCACAAATGATTAGAGTTTGGTGTTACAAATAAAATCGTAGTTTAAGGACTAATTTAAATTTTTCATTACCGTTGCCTTGCTTGACGGAGGTATGCGCTCTCAGAGTGTTCTAGTTTATAAGATGGAAACACTGCTGTACACCTGGAAACAAGATCTAAGGGGTACATGTGCTCCGTCGCATGAAGCACACAAAAAATACGTGTTCGTACCTTTTACTTTTTTTTAATTGGTACTTTTCGCTTCACTTGTAAAACCTACGATTGCGTTAAGAGAAACTTCTGCTGAAATCAGTGGCAGAGGTTATGTACTAGCAGTGGACATGTCGGAGGTAGGACATATTGTAGCGGTTACGCGCTATTGATGGAGGCAGAAGTACGGTGTCGCAGAGAATATTAATATGCCAGTACTGAAAGCTTTAGTTCAGTTCACTAGGCTGGGAATTAAGTTAATGAAGACATCCTTTGCAGCTCCCATGAGCCCTCGCCGTCATAAGCTGAGCCTCCGCATGAAGAGCTTTTCGCTGGACAGCCCCGAGGCGTCGCTTCAAGAAGGGGGTCGACCGTTGCCCCCCGCGCTCACTCGATGCTCTTCAGTCGCCCCCCGATTCTGTAAACAAAACTTTGGGGCAATTTCAACGATCCTGAGGCCTGCCTCAGTCCGAATGTTCAGTGACTTTAAGTTTGCATAGAGCAGTTTTATCGTTATTGTTGCTAACAGGATTTGATTTCGACTGCTACAGCATTAGTCGAGACTAAATTGTAACAGGAAAACAGCAGGCAGTAAAATTCAGAATGATATAGTCAGTTCAGTTCATATATTATCTAAGAATTTTTCATAACATTATGCCGATGTCACACGCTAGTCAAATCAACGAGTATCGTCATCTATTCGTCCGAATGTGCTGATGTGCCCATTCAAATAGCACATACTGTACTTGCAAAGAATCTTGAGTTATAAATCGTTCAGGATATAATGGTATGTCCAAAACTTAACTAACAGCACTTGCGGAGTAAACTGAACTGACAGTAAACACTTTTATACCAATTCTTGGCAATCTCAAAGCTGTGTTTTCAAGAGTTCAACGTAACGTTTGGAAAAAAAGATGACGATACTCGTTCTTTTGATTAGCGTGTGTCATCGCCATAAGCCGTTTCTCCTTACAGTCATTGAAGTTCGTTGATTGATGTTGAGGCTCTTAGGATCTTCAGCGTGTGTCCCTCATTCGTTATTCCAAATTAGTCGTTGTAAATGCATAAAATTGGCGTGTAATATCCACATTCGTAGAATGCAGCGACCTCATGTCCGTTGATCGTGTACAGCAGTACCGCATCTTGTGTAAAGCACACAATCCTGCCATGTATAAACACAAGGGACGTCTAGGGCAGAAAAGCCTGTTTCAAACATTGGCATCAGTATACTTAACTCGGTGGCTGAGTGTGTTAGACTTCTTGCAGAGAGGTTCTATGTCCAATGTCGATTGGGTACTGCTTCGCTAGAATTTGTATAGATATGTGCAAATAATGGCGCAGTATATCCCAATTTATAGACCATTTAGAACCTCCCTGCAGTTTGTCTCGCACATTAAGCAACTTAGGTTGAACTCTGATACTTTGTTCGTCACCTGCAAGCTTGTCCTCATCTCTCCGTCGTAGCATAGTGGTGTGCCCTTAACTTGTGTATATAAAACATAGCGTGTAATCCAGCCTTACTTTGTATTATCAGATATTATGCGATGAGTGTGCAGCAAGTTGGAGTGTACAAAGTAGCTATATGTGCGTACATTCTGTTGTGGAAAAGTACAAGTATACGTTTAGAGAGTAAGAGCGCTTGCGGCCGTACATATTTGCTTTGCAGATGCCATTTTGATGTCCAGTATACAGACATATTAAGTGTTTTTATCAATGTTTTTCCGTGTTTTTGTATGCATTTTTGAATAATTTTTGTTGCGCTTTTGATGTGTGGTTAGCCTAACTCGTAATATTTTTCGTGTCTTTTTAGAATGTATATTAATACGAACATATTAATCCAAAAAACAGTTTTTTTTTAATGTACGCCTGCAATGCACTAATGAGGAGGTTGTTCTTGTGCTGTATTCGGAGATATTTTTCATCACCCGCGAGCGAAGAGCCGTGACACTTTTTACATTTACGGTTATACCGTATGTCTGTCTATTTGTTTGTTTGTTTCTTTGTTGTCTGTCCACCCAAAAACAGGCAGAAGAAGTTTAGCCATCTTCACAATCTTTTCAGGCAGTCAGGTGGGTTGGCTGAAACGTGAAAAATACTAAAACATTGAGTTTACTGTATAATGTGTTGTAGTTTACAAATTTACCGAAAATACTGGAAGCAATCTACGCATTACACTGAAGCTACATATACTATGTATATGAGATTAAATTAAACACAGGGCATTAAACAGACCATAAGCACCATTCTTAAGAAGACTACAAATACAGTATAGGCTTCGACTTACTTTGAGCAATAGGCATTACCTTTAATTCATTGAACAAAATTGACAATCAAACAGAAATATTCCAATGGAAGCAGCGAACAAACTTGAAGGGTGAAGGCAGCTTGGTTGAGATACTGACGTGTTACGTTAGACTGGTTGTGGAAGAGAATGGAGTAAAACTGCCACTAAATAATAAATCAGAAGTTGAATAACCGGCTACGGAAGAGGGACTAAAAGCAGCAGATGGCTCTAATCCCTGCACATTTCCAGACGATTTTGGCCATGGCTGAAATACGTAACAGGTTAACTCACGTCCTGGTAGCGTGTTAAGCCCCGCCCACTTCTTTTCAGCTGTGACGTCAGGTGGAGCGATAGATAGCAAACCATGTGAAGTAGGCCATGCTTGTTATTCGCTTTATAAATACGGTGAGCGGGGTCTTTCATGATGAAGAAAAAAGAGTAATCATTTCTGCACGATCACAGCTGTTTACTGTGCCATTATAAGTCCGTTTGCTAGAAAAAAAGCCATAAAATGTCAAACAAATAGGCCGAAAGACGAAGAAATCAACTGTAACAACATATCTACGGCTTCCTAAGTATTGATACGGCTTATTTCGCAATCATCAATTTTTGTTAAGCCTTGTGCGTACTAGTGCACTCCGCCGTCAAAAACACCGCATAAGAACATAGCTTACAGAAAAAAAAAACTACAGCTTAATATGTCTCGCAATAATTAAAACAGTTTCCCCGTCGGTCATATCATTTTCTTCCAAGTTGTTGCAAAGAACTGTTTTTGGGGCCAACTTTGCGTTTATTTCAATTTTCATAACTACTTTAAGAGAAATTAGTATTGTCTGTTGATGGTCACTTACTTGGGAAATTTGAAAGGAAAGCTGAAATACTCATAATCACTAGGTACGTAGTAGTTTATCATTCTGCTGAAGCAGAAAATGTTTGGAATACAGTGGATGTTACCGATGACAGTGAAAACTGAGTACCGTATACTCTTTTGCGGCCAAAACCACTATTTTTCGCTATTCCGGTTCTGTAGGAGAGCAGATCTCGAGAAGCGTCAACAAGTTCTTTTTTTCCGTGTTCAAACAGCCAAACGTCAAACACAAGCCCATTATAGAGGAAATAATGGTATATATGAATTAGGAATACTATTGATAATTGTGCAACACCGACGTTCTTCGCTCCACCTGACGTCATACGAGGAGATGCGCAGAACCGTCTCAAAACTGCCAAGCGATGAGTTAACCTGTTACGTTATTCAACCATGTTTTTCACAGTGTTGATGAATGGTTTTTAAGCGGACAACTTCATATGGAATCTGTACGAAAATGCTCAATATGAACTATGAAATAAATTACAAATCCATTTCGAGATGTTTTAAGTTTATGTTTAAAGTTTTTTGCCCATTATATCGGAGGCGTTAGCCTTACGGGCGAGCTGTTACCTTGGCTGATGTCTATTTAGTCTGATTACAGCGTCGAAAAAATCCGTAGTTGAAGCTGATGATCATAAATTAATATGGGGTCACATATACCCATAGTACAGAATTGAAACGTTTTTCTTAATAACTGAAAAGTCATGAGTTAAGAACGCGTCACACGTACATACTGTACGCTCATCACCAAACCGTGGTATACCCGCATATCAGGACTCCTTTTTTAGGGGAAGGGTATAGGCTACGTTTCAAATACCTAGTTGCCATTCTAATCTTTAATTAGGGCTAAGGATTGCAAGCTGATTGATATATTGTTCACCATTTTCTTAGTGTCGCAGAGTACTACACTTATTCTACAGAATAGTGGGTTGAGGCCTGCTGATGGGCTAATTCTTCGATGTGTGCTTCAAAGATTCAAGTATAGCCCCATATATAGCTAAGATTAGAAGGAAGGAAGATAGTTGAATGTGTCAACCTAGTATTGCGTGATTTACTTCCATCTATGCAAGTACCAGATCCTGCACGGTACTTAAATAGACTAAATCCTAAAGGAACGGCAGAATTAAATCTTTGTTCTTACCTTTCCTGTTGGAATAACACTATGTAGGTACGCATTTCTGGCAAACTATACAGTGAGAGCTTAAGACAAACGAAGCATTAAATGGTTATAATGTACACTTTATCCGGTTTAAATAGAAATCGAGCATTTTGGACGTCCTCCTCTGCTCCCTGAGCCTTTTCTCCTCGCACCGCTGGCGCTATATTGGCACAGATATGCACAGCTCATTCAGGCTAATATTAATATCGGAAGCTTTCTACATGAACCCATCTTCTGCGTGATCTATTTTACAAGATGTGGTCGTTTTCTGCACCCTTGGAGAAAATGGAACGTGCGTATTAAGTTTGGATGGGAGCACAAACGTCTTTCAGTGGCGAACTATCGCCTATTTAATTCATAGCTATCTCTCCCTTTGATTTTTTTATTGCTAGGCAGGGCGGCTTCACTATCGCTAGAATTCCTTCCAGAACATAGAAGGCTGATTGAGGACATGGGGTGGGCCAGAGGTTTCATCCATCCTATGTTATATTATTGGGAGTACGTCCCCAAGGGAAAGCCTTTGAACGTCTGTCTCGTGTGCCCACTTCCTTCCGTCCAATTTCATACTCCTGCTGATGATGCTTTATTCTGTTCTTCCTCTTCTTTCGTTGATCTCTTGTGGGAACTATATCGTTCATGGGTTTCACGCTGCTACCAATTTTATGTATGCATGTTCTTTTTTTTCCTCTTAAGACATTGCCATGCTTATAGGAAGATTTTCCAGTGAAAAATGATAGGCAGGTACCCCTAGGCGATACCCCTACAGACAGGCGATACCCCTACAGACAGTGGGTAAATGCCTATGACGCTTCGATTGGGAACTATCGTACGCTGTAAAATCATAATTAATGTGAACACAAGGATACACACAGAAAATTGCACGTACCCGTACAGTGATCTACAGCGCCAATATACATACTTTAGCTTCAAACATGCAGGTGTTGGGATATGTGAAACTACATGTCGCTCTTATATGACACACAAAATCAACTGCTTCGACGCTGCAAGTCGAAATATTTATACGTAGTTAAATCTTGATATCACAAATCATAGGGTTCTAAAGCCGCTGCATACGAGAGTCGAAACAACGAAACATTTTTCCCCCTTGTTCTTCCGATTACATTGCCGCAAGCAAAGCTTCTGCCTACTCAGCATAGCACAGTTAAAAACTGCTCAATGCGTGAACCCTCACAGCGACTTATCTACCTAAGGTTGCCGTTGCGCAGTTTCGAATAGCTCGTTTAATTAGAGTGAGTTTATACATTCCCAAATACAGCCACATTAATACGATATTCAGACACGGACACGGAAGTTTTTTTTCTAAAGACTAGAAACATTCGAAGTTGCGACTCTCGTGTGCAGCGGGCTTTAGTGAGACAAACATGAAGTTATCGTTTCAACGCAGTTCGTCCTGCGTACATGTCACATGTACATATACCGCTCTTATGCCTATGTAGATTGCGAGTTATTTATACGAGTGGGATTCTCCTCATATTATTTTACATCTTATTCACTACTGAAGTTATTTTTTTGTGTTTTAATGTTGAAGAAAATCCCGCGCGGCAAAGTAATGTCAATATAGTTGTAGTAGTCAAGTTTGAACTCCTCGTGCACACGCAATACGCTGCCTGAGACGCACGAAGTTGCACAGGCTGTAGACGAGCAGATTCAGCTTCATCACACTCACTTCGCTTGCAACATGAAGCTGCCGAGGGCATAATATATTGCCGCAATGCCAACGTTTACAAGCGCTGTATATATATATATGTGTGTGCGTGTATCATATGTCCACGTCTCTGTTTGTTGCTGCAGTTGTTTGTCTGTAGTTTCAGAGGTAATTAACAATAGTAACTGACTTAACTAGTTTCAACCGCTGTGATCGTCCACCGGTATGCAATTTTCTTTAGTCCTTATTTATAAAAAGCCTCAAGCGCAATATATATATATATATAACACTAGAGCAGAGATACCATGGAATTCGAACTTCATCCAATCCAGAACTTTGCTTGAATTCCAAATTACTCGAATTGAAAGTTCATTCGCCCTTTTAGCGAGGGATTACAGGAAACCCTCTGCAGTTCAGAACCACAAGCTGGAGGGGTACGAAGCGCATGCGGGTGGCATGGTCAACCATCCGGGAAAGCTGCCCAGTGACGAATGACGTGTTCAACATTCGAATTTTAAAGTAGTTCTGGAGTTCAGATTCAAAATCAAAGGTAGTTCTGGAGTATGAATTTCGAGGCTTGACTCACCAAAGTGTAAGATAATCTTTCTGGAGTTCGAATTGCAAGGTATTTGTATACAGACCGCTGTTGTAACTGTTCTTTCATAGACAAGCCCGTTGTTCTCTCTGGTGCTGCAGTGGTCGTGTGTCTTCTTTCCAGAACTCCGTGGGAGTCTGGGCTCCTTCTTCCGACGTCCCAAACCTTCCTCTTGTCTCTGCCCCCGTCTGCACAGCTACACTGGTACCTTCCGTCTCAACTTCTCTCTTTCACTTCCTCACACTTTTTCTTCACCTTACGCTCTTCTTTTTCTTCACCTTACGCTCTTCTTTTTCTTCACCTTACGCTCTTATTTTTCATTTTTGTCTGAGTTTTATCTGGAAGAATCCACTGCTTGTAATAATTCTGCAATTCAATGTATTTTTTCATTTTTTTTCAAGTTTCATATGAAAGCCTCTGCTTCTCACAATAGCTTTGCAGTTTTTCATGGGTGATTCCTTATCTGTCATCGCTTTCATTTTTTGAGTAAGTTCTGTGTACAAGATGATGATGATAAGTTGACATTTTTACGTGCGAATATCTACACTGTTTTTTCTTCGATCTTTATCCAAAGTTTTTTAGATGAATAACTAAATTTACGCTGTACGTTCTTCCAAACGAGCTTCTTCCGCTCACTGAAGGTGTAGCTAACTTTTAGGAGACGTTTTTCAAACACATCATATTTTGGGTTGAATATTTTACATCCAACAAGAATTCTCATTATAAGCTAGTGTTGCTACCGAGTACTGTATGAAGTACGGTATTTATACTTTATTTCGTTATTTATTATATTAACAACCATGAAAAGATAGCGTATAAATTTCAAAGCTCACTTCTTCACTATCGGTCTTTTGTTTCAAAATCATTTTTTGTTTCCCATTAACGATTATGCAATTCCATGATGAATCAGCCCAAATTCTTCGTAAGGTCAAAATGATGAGCGGTTTGGAGATTTTATACTTTATGCCAACGTAGGCCTATACGGAGCTATTGACAATTTTACACATATCACAGCTGCCTGTGATTTTTATATATAGGTTTGAAGTTACGGTCAAATACTTATCTGAATAATTCTTATCTTCTTCATTTTAATTACCTACGCCAAAGAGGTTATCTTTTCGTCGTGTTTGTCCGTCTCTCTGTCTATTTGTCCGTCTGCAACCAAGATAACTCAAAAAGTTATGAACCGATTTGAACGAAATTTACAGGGATTGTTAGTTATGTTAGGAGGAACAGATGATAAACTTTTGGTGAAGATACTGTATGTCCATCCGTTTATTTGTTTGTTTGCCTGCCTCATTTTTCTCAATGCCATAACTCCCTCAAAAAGTTATGGATAGATTTCCATGAAATTAACATGAGCTGTTAGGTATATAACAAAAAGTAAATGACCAAATTTTGGTAATGATCCGTTTATTCGTTCGTTCGTTTATCACTGTTTTTAATTTTATGCTTGTTACCACAATAACTAATAAAATAATGAATGGATCTTTATGAAATTTACAAGGGTTGTTAGTAATGTTAAAAGCCATAAATGATTACATTTTGGTGCAGATCGAGTGGTTCGTTTGTATGTTTGACTCATGTTTGTCATAACGTTTGTTAGTAGTATAACTCAAAAAGTTATGAACGGATCTTCAAGAAAATTGCACAAGCTGTTATTACTATCAAAAGACGCAAATGAGTAGGTTTTGGAGTTTATACAAAGAAAATTATGGTTTCAGAGCCAAATTGAATTTTTTGCTACCGTTGCCTCGCTTGGCGGAGGTATGCGCTCTAAGAGTGCTCTAGTAATTCACATGATAGTTCGGCTATTACCTACTGTTTATTTAAAGCAACTACAGTCACTTTGCTAAATATTATTTAAAGCAGTAACGCAATTACTGAACTTTAAATTATAAACGTTTATCATAAAATAACATGCTCACAGGAATAAGCGATGGAATTTAGGTAGCTATAGAGTTAGATTAACTAGGTTCAACCATCTATATTGTGGAAGTTACGCGCAAGCGGTGGAGCATTGGCTACCCAAGCCTTAAATCTGCTCTCGGGACATCTTTCTTTCGTGTCCTTTAGCTTGTTTCCTTTTTTTCTGCTTCTTCTTCTTTGGTATAATCTTCGTAGTCTTCTTCTTCTTTCGTAACTTATACTCATGTGCAGTTGCCCGGTATATTAATAACGATTTATTAATAACACAAGTATGTTGTGGATGAGTTCCCTATTCTCGTCTCATTGTATGAGCCTTGGCCACCATGTGTCGTCTAGGAAGACTCCAACTACGGCCTAATCTAGTAAAGTCTATCAAATGAAAAATCAAAAATGTATCCCCAGTTCAGTCATAGCACTGAAACCACGACCCTTACACTTCATCTGAAACACTGTATCTGCAGAATGCCATCACGTATAATGCTCGATAACAGATATTCATATGATAACACACAACAATTCGGTTCAATATACGATTATTGTATAGTTATCGCATAAGTTACCAGTACATATGTAGGTTGAAGTGACAGACAGACAAACAAACACGACGAAAACATGACCTCCTTCGCGAAGGTAAGAATATCTTTCAATTCGGGATCCGTGAAATCGAATAATATAGTTGAAAACAAAACTTTGGCGTCATAATACCATTTAAGTGGTTATAACTTGAAAAATTATTCGAAGCATTATTGTCGTCACAACAGTGAGACACTTTGTCTCACCAGATATTTAAAGCCATGTTGATTGGCACGCACGCTTACGTCCCTGTAAACCACACTAAAAATGTTGTAAAAAAAAAGTTTTTTTGATACCCTTTGTTTTAGTTTTCAAAACTGACAAATCTTTGGTAACACAGCAAGAAACAAAATCTTTCATTTCTCATAAAATTTATTCTGAGGAAGACCGATAGAAATGAGTAAGTATAACTAAATAATACTATCAATAAATCAAATAAATAGAGCACATAAATGATGGATTGGGTTTATATCTTGCGCTGTTTGAATAAACGCTTCCCTCTGCACTAGGTGAAAATATGGGCGGGGTGCTGCACAGGTGACTTTGAAGGGTTAATTCTCTTTTCTTTGCTTCAGTTATTTCCTGCGCTTATTACTTCTGTCATATATGCATCTACCCTCGCTCCATGTAATTCTGCATTGTGTTTTTTTCCTTTTATATCTCTCTTACTTTCCTTTTTTATTTTATTTTAAATTTGTTTGGTTTCTACACTTTTTTTATCTTGTTCACTTGTATCTTTTTTACTAAAAAAAGCTTAAAAAAAACTTCATCCTATCACCTGTCTTTGTCTTTTCTACTTCTGCTAATCTGTCGTACGTGTTTGACATAAGTGTTAGCAGAATATGTCTAATAGTCTTGTTTTCTTAAGTCAATTTAGAAATTTACGAATGGAATCAGTACATAAATAGCTAGATTAAGCATCACTTTTACGAGTGGCTGACAACCAAATAGCAAAAGAAACTTAGCTCTAGTTCATACGTAATTCATAAATTTCTCCGTAAGTATTAATGACTGATTTCATATGAGTATGTTGCATTTTAGCTACACTTTGGAATAGCATGCAAGAGTTTAGAATAACTGTTATTCTTGGACAGATGGTCTGTATTGCATTCTGGATCTCATTCGTGGCGATAAATATAAAGCAGTTACACAGAATGACCTTTGGCTATAACTATAGATATACGGCGCGGACAAAATATGAGAACGGATATAATTTTTCTATATTTCAATCTAACTTTTTTATCGATTTTGTCGAAACTTATGCTGACCATAGCTTCATATGTGAAGCTATTGCGAGGAATTTTTCGATGCATTGTCAATTCAATAAAAGTGCTACATCAAAATATGTGTATTTTATAACACAAAATTCGAGAACAACTTTAAGATTTAGAAAGCAAAATTAAACACAAACCCAGCAAACTTATATGATTTATCATAAACGACTTAATATGAAGTACGCGGGCTCATGTTAGCAATAACTTCGGTACATCTGCGCTCAAGTGCTCCCACTAAATCCATCACTACTATGGAGTGACCTCGTCGCTTCTTTTTCAATTTTTTGAAGTAGGACAGCCTTATTCGCATGCTCGCGTTTTCTGATATTGTCATTAATGAATATGACGCAGATGCTCGAGAATTGTTTAGATTGCATGAAATTCTAGTAGCTGCTTCAAAAGGATTTGTTTAGAGAAAATTTTGTTAGCGGTCAATCATGGCGTAACTGATAATACGAGGTCCTCCTCGTATAACCGGAGGCACAACCAATGCTCAATCATTGTAGAGCCGTCACATTCTCGATACGGCGCTCCTAGATCGCAATCCATATTTAGAAGCGACATTCCTTCATCTTTCATTTTGGTGGCTAGTTGTCTCAGTTCTTTGTTAATGATAAATATTTATCCATACTGCGAAGTTGTTCAATGTACTCGCAATGTTACAGATGATAGCCACCAAGCCGGCCATCGTTTACTGTATACGTGTTGCTAACTCTTTAATAAACTTCGTTAATCATATTTCTCAAAAATCGTCTACAGTGGAACCCGGGCTTACGGTATTAATTCGTTCCTGGAGGAGCACCGCAAACCGACGATACCGTAAACCGAGACATGATGCTAATACAGGCCTTAATTACAATAATGATCACTGAAAGAGAAATACAGGGTTAGGAAGACGCATTGTGCAATTCTAGTAAAACTGATCTGTTTTCGAAATTTCTTCTTCAGTATAAAATATATCCTTGTTTTTCATCCAGCTGTGATCATATTGAATATCAACTTCACCTCCATTAGTTTGAAATCCAAATTTTCTTGCATAAGCGATCTCGCTTCTTGCAACCTTCTGTTGTAACATGGTTAGAACCCTGGATAGGCTACAATACATGCGTCAAAAAGACGCACCCGCGCACTCACAGACTGATAGGCACCAACCGACTATCTGTTACTAAGTGGAGTACGCTCCCGTAAACTGGGGCAGTACCGCTATAGTCGGTACATTATCTTGACAAAATTTTAGACCGTAGACCGAAAATACCGCAGACCGGAAAAACCGCAACCCGGGGTTCCACTGTACTTATGTCTGCCATAAGATATTGAAATGCTTATATTATGTGTAACTCTTTCATTTATTTCAAATTCATCTGAAAATTTATATATAGCCCTGTGACTAGGCAAATGAAGCATTGGTCAGTGTAAGTTTCGACAACATCGATGCAGGAGTTAGATTAAAATAGGAACTGAACTTATTTTCGTTCTGTGTAATTTTGTCCAGGGCCGTAGACCTGCCAGGTTACCTGTATTGCTAAGCACTAGTTACAGAACAAGCATTTTTAAAGGTAGCATCGTAGCTTTTTTCAATAGCGCCTTGATAATGTACCCCACTGTTTTGTCCCTCTATATGTTAACCCATTTATGCCTATAGGATGGTAGCAATAGTGTTGTTCATATGAGCAGCACTATAATATTTCGGTATAAATGGGTTAATTCAAGATTTTCTGGATAGACGATGTGTTTGATGAGTCGGGCTTCATACCGTGGCAGTGCTGACTCCATTTTCCACGACACAAAAACCACTGCGCAGCCTCAGTGAACTAACTCACGGGCATGGTGCCGTCAGAAATGCCAGAGCCACCACGGTGTGAGGGGCTCCCATCGAACGCACCTTGTATCAAGGAGGCCTTGATTACCTGTAGTGATTCTCACCTGGGAGTTGCCGCTGCCCTGGAAGGCACTTGTCTGAGCCGGTGCGAGTTCGATAGGATAGTACAAGAATATGGAAAAGTTTTCAAAAAGTACTAATATTTGTTCATTATTGTCAATTGACAAGTACTAAAGGCATGTTCAACTGGGCGCCAAAAGTAAGCCTTCGAGGCTTCACTTGTTCGAAATGTCAAGCAAGTGCGCTGGTTTCGACCCGTTGGATTGATTTGCAGGCACTGGCCGTCAATCGGTTACCCTTGAGACTTCCAGGAACTTAATCTTGCCCCATAAAATGGAGTTTTGAGCTCAGCGTAACTGCGTTGCTGCTACCACTTGCAGCGCGTTTCAAAATGACAAATCTCAAGCTTCTGCCTCAAGCTTCGGACTAGTCAAGCCTTGAAGGCTTAATTTCGGTGCCCAATCGAGCACGCCCTAAATGTAAGGACAGCATAGGTAAATAGCAAATATCGGGCCATCGAGACGGGTTTTGTTAGACAGAACTTGTGATAAAAACTTAGTAAAATTTTCTTTGGCGACGGCGCTTCAATCGTGAAGCCTGGATACTGTGCATAGGCTGGTGCAGGTCGCAGATGGCGCCGCCCGCCAAGGAGGCCATGCCTTACTGTTTACCGTACATTAAAATGTTGCCTAACGTCATCGCGTAGGTTACAAATATTGAGCTCTAGATCAGTGATTGTAACTAAACGATGCAATTGCCCCGAATAACGTTGGTATACCTACTCCTCCTCCATCCCGTGTGGCGACCGCATCTGAACCCTATTAAACCTAACCTAACCATGCACAAGACGACTTAGGGAGCCTTCATTGGGCGCCAAAATTACGCCTGCAAGGTTTGACTCGTCTGGAGCTTCAAGCCGCAACTTTGGCTTCGTCACTTTAACTTGTGTTGCAGCGTTAGATACGCGCGGTTATGTGGAGCCGATTCAAAACTCCGGTCTATGGAGCAAGATTGAGTTTCCAGAAGTCTCGAGGGTGACCTGGTTAGGAACGATGCCTGAAGCTCAAGTCAGCGCGTCGGAGCCAGCGCACCTGCGTGAAGTTCCGAACAAGACAAGCCTCGAGTGCTTAATTTTGCCGCCCGATCGAGTATGCCTGTAACCGGCAGCAACCCGCGCACTATCCTTCTCTCTCTCTCCCAAATATAACACATTTGAATTAAAGAATAAGAAATCACAGACTATTAAGTTTTTAGATGCGGTCGTCACACGGAAAAGGCCAGATATTTTGAGTTTTCTGTGATTGAATAAAAAATATTTTAAATAGTTTATTGTACGATAATTACAAAAACACTGTACGGAAGTTTCGCATAAGTTCCGTCTGATAAATGAGCCGATGTCTCGGCGGCCTGGCCAAAGCACCGAGGGGGCGGTAGCTGCCACAAGGTTAGGGAACCACTCGTATACTGTGTACGTATGTTTCCCCGATGTCTAATCCTGTGTTCTGTCCATCCTCTGTCGTCTGGGCCCTCTCCCTACACGGCAGTTGACAACTTCGTGGAGTTCGTGAACATGCACGACAGTACGTTCTTTAGTATCTCACTGATTTGAACATCTGCTCTCCTCAACCTTCTTCCCACACAGAGTTTGCAATCTTCCTCGGCTACATTGTTATGGTCTTTTTGTACCGTTCGCAGGACGTCCCAGGTCTGGCATTTGATCGTGTTGCGCAAGTCAATGATATCGTAAAACTGTGCAATTGCTTACCATCCTCTAATATTTTCATTGTCAACTAGCTAAAATTTGACTCTGGTCCTCGCCGTGCACTAAGGAAAAACCTGTTTGAACTTCTTTCGTTCTCGTCTGCAGTGGATTATTATCGCGTAGAGTTTCGTTTCTACAGTGGCAAGGTGCCTCACAAGCCTGACTTCTGGCTTCGCCCCACAGTTTTCAGGATATGAAAAAGCGCTGTGTCTTATAGCTGAAAGTTGGTAGTAATCAGGGAGACACCGAGAGTAGGGAAAGGATATATAAAAATATCGTGGCAAAACATGCGACTGCGGGAAAGCAAAGGAAAGTCGTAAGATAGTTCTTTTTCAGTTTACCGTAGAAGCAAAAGCAAGTAGATTCGTTTCCAAGTATCATTGTAGAAGCCGACCTGGACCTACATGTCAAATGCCAGATTTGGGACTTGGGTGATATTGTCCTTCGGTGACTCAGTTTGCAGCAGGACTGTGAGATCCATAGTACACTGAAGGTAGTAAGTCAGACGACAGCTTCGATGGGCCAGTGACATCAGGGTGATGAGGAGGATATGGCTGAGAAGGCACTACTTTAGGCAGAGTTTTCGCCTCAGTCTTCTATCACCGGACGTCATTCTGACGTCACGATGCCACTGGAGTTACGATTCTGACGTACTAGGTTGAGTTTACGGTGACGAGACCGCACTGTCCGCCCTCACTCTCTTTTCATCCTGCTTTGTTTTGCACTTCCCAACGCCACCGCCGCACAGCTTTTCTCCGTAATGAAGTTGACTTCTTCTCTTCCAGTTCACAATGTATGACTTAAGTCATATTATTTACGTCCTATAACAGAGACCGTCCCGACTTGAACATGTGTTGACCTACCGAAAGTGACAACAGATATGACTTGCTTTCACGCTTGGCTGATGCGAATATTTCTTACACGTCTGCGCTTCTTCTGTTTCGCACTCGCTCTTCCTTCTGCCAAAACCTGTGCTTTTTCTCAATAATTTTGTAATAATTTGACATGCAACGACACATTAGGAAAAATGGCCCATTTCATAACGGTATGAATACCTATTGATTATTCAACCATCAGAAACATGATTTTGGTTTACGGAGGCAGCACATGCCTTCGCAGATACCTCTGAAGTGTACAGATGCACGCCACAATGCAACACCCAGTCGATAGACGCACTTTGTTATTCCTACGACTAGCGGTAATAATTCATAAATGTCTGGGTGTAAAGTCCTCTGATATTTCGCAGTTTGATATGATACACAACCTTATTGTACGCTTGTACATGCATATATCTTTGTAAGATGCATGAGTTCTATAAACATGATATTCTAAAATAGCCTAGCGATTAGTATGGTAACCTCTACAAAGCACAGCTTACTTTTGGGACGGCGTGCATGAGAGTTACTAACCATAGCATTTCTGTTGATAGTGTTCAAGTCTCTGTAAATAACAGCATGATTTTCACACACTATCAGTATAGCTTAGTTAGACAAAATAGTGTACGGAGCATGTGCATTTTCTATGAGGGGTTCAAGAGCTTCTAGGTGAACCTATTTTTCGTCATTTCTCTATGCAGTTTTAATAACCTGAGTTAGACATAGGCCACACTATACTTGATAGCCACTCCTACTAAATAGATCCTACTGCTCATTGATAAAATGTCAATGTTTCTTACGAGTAAACGCATTCCTTGCAACATTACAAACCGTTTGTCTCTCGTTATTGGCCACTATGCTAATTAGAAAACATTATATTGAGGCTTCATCAATCAGCTGTAGGATCTATTTAGCATTACAAGTGGACCGTCAGGCATGCGGTAGCCTATGTGTTAACATATAATGTTTTATGTATACCGTGTAACCAAATAATTATATTAATACTTGCTTTCTTGCTACTTTCTACCATTTACTGTACAAAATGTTCATATAAGCTGTTGTACATAGCAAGTTAGGTCTAACTTTTAATGAATAACATCTTACTTTACAGTTTTCCCTTTGCATTATTATAATAAATAACATCTTACTTTACAGTTTTTCCTTTGCATTATGTCCCACATATTTAAAGCTAACAAAAAGTAAGGTAAATACTTAATTGTAACATAACATTCCATTAAATTACGATATCTTACAGCTAATTATTTCAAACTATAATCTATATGTACAACATCTATCGGGCACCACAGTAAACTTAAGCATTATTATTTATAAGTATGTACCATATTTTCATTTCAGTATGTATTTCAGTATGTACTTGCTTCGAGTTGCAATCATCAGGTATTACTCACCCAGCTTGATGTACATTTTGGCTCAAAGTGTTATTTTTTCCTGTCTCCAACTATTACACAAGATCTGCCAAGGATCTACCAATATATGAATTTAAGTGTAATAAATATTCGAGTTTTGCAGAAAAATACATGATATGCTTAGTACCCATCGAAAAAATCTAGTCTCTAATCGTTGTATTAGTTTCTACACGTATAAACATAAACAAATATACTTTCTTCACACCTCAGTGGAAACCCAAGGAGCAGAAGTAATCATTTCGATTCCCGGCTAACAACCGCACGCGGGAGACCCCCACCAACTCTTTAAAAGTTTCCCTAACGAATCTCACAGAAGTTTATATAATTTTTGCGGAACCTAGCTTCACTTACGTATGTATATGCTTCATAATCAGCTTATGCAAGCATTGCTTATCTAATCACCACAGAACAAAATAAAATAACTATCTCAGGCTGTATTTACATATTAATATAAGTCCGTGCAAATTCTGAAGTTATAAACCATGTGTGAAAACTAATATGATAGCAAACATGAACACATGAACGTAGGGAATCGCAAATTTTAAACATACGACCTGAAAACCTCATAAATACGTTCATAACCTCATGGGGCACCGTACTTGTGAAATATGAGCAGCCTGATCCCCTAATTTGAACAGAGGTGGGCTCTTGCAAACGTTTCCTTAAAGCGCAAAGAGCAAACGTGCTATTTTCCCATCAAGTTCACAAATCGTCATATATTCAAAAGAGGCAAAAGGCGGAAGATACGAGCGAGCGTAATTTTCTAGCGCATGTAACCGAAACCGCAGGCCTCGGTTAAATGCCAAAAAAATTATGATAAATTTACATAAAATGTACAAACGACTGGATGTTGACAGTATCTGAACCATTTATTCACCACAGGATTATACCGGGCTTTGCAAAAGTGTGGACCTGTTTTGTATTTTCAAAGTGTGAAACTCATTTCAAAGACTTGATGAAATTTATTGACAATGACTCATTCCTAAACTATTTCAGATAATATAATAACTGGTAACAGTACTCATTTTTATACATTATGGACTTTTGCAAAGCAAACAAAGAAACAGACAGACAAACGCGACGAAAACATAACCTCCTTGGCGGAGGTAATAACTATGCGCTGTGTAATGCAATGCAAATAATTTAGTAAACAGTACCCGTGTAACACTGCTATTGTAATAAGCATACACTAGCTGTTATATTACAGGATGATGTAATTACCTCCGCCAAGAAGGTTATGTTTTCGTCGTGTTTGTCTGTCTCTCTGTCACCAAGATAACTCAAAAAGTTATGAACTGATTTGGACGAAATTTACAGGGATTGTTAGGTATGTTAGGAGAAACAGATGATTAACTTTTGGTGAAGATATGTCCATCCGTTTGTTTGTTTGTTTGTTTGTTTGTCTACCTCATTTTTCAATGCCCTAACTCTAAAAGTTATCAATGAACTTTTATGAAACTAACATGAGTTGTTAGGTATATAACAAATAGTAAATGGCCAAATTAATGTAATGATCCGTTGGTTCGTTCGTTTGTCACTGTTTTAAATTTTATGCTTGTTAGCACGATAACTCAAAAAATATAGAATGGATCTTAATGAAATTTATAGGGATTGTTAGTAATGTTAAAAGACATAAATGATTGAATTTTAATGCAGATCCGTTTGTTCGTTTGTATGTTTGACTAATGTTTGACATAACGTTTGTTAGTAGTATAACTCAAAAAGTTATGAACGGATCTGCACAAGCTGTTATTACTATCAAAAGGCACAAATGATTGGATTTTGGAGTTTAAACAAAGAAAATTATGGTTTCAGAGCCAATTTGAAGATTTTGCAACCGTTGCATCGCTTGGCGGAGGTATGCGCTCTCAGAGTGCTCTAGTTTATCATGTAACTCAGTAGAAGATCCCACAACGTGTCGCCAAGGATTCCAGTTTTAATAGTCGATAGATGGCAAAATTTACGCTTTTGCGGACTTAGGAAATATGCAGAGCGCAAACGCTCAACTTTATTAGTTTAGCGCAAAGCGCAAATATTTTATACAGAGCACAAATTGCGTTTTAGTTTGTGCTCTTGCCCACCTCTGATTTTTAGTAATTCGTACTATGTTTTCATTAACTCGAGCACCATGATAATTATGCGCCTTACTTTCAGTAGATAGACTGCTGAAATCAGCGTTTGTAAATCATTTGTAGAGAATGTACCTGCAATTTTTTTTACCGCATAATGAACATGACGTCTTACTCTTGACAATTTCAGATAATCAATCTATGTATTACTGTATTTGTGTGAGTACAGACTAGCTATGTGGCAAGAATTTTTCCGATGGTTTTTAGCACTGGTTAGAATGTCATTGGGGAAGCAGAGATTTTGAAAACCTACTTTCAGCTTTCATACAGTTGTCGTCCTGCGTTAGAAATGTACTCACATTTTAAACTGCTTAGCAAGTAGGCCTAGTTAAACAATGTAAATTAGTAAGTTTTTTTGAACAAATTAAGCCTGTTTTACATTTTGCAATGACGGAGAGGGAAACGGTTTAAGGACAGGCCATGCCAAACCAGAACCGAAGACTTATTGAGCATTTTAGAACGATTTCTATATGCACTTCCTACGATTCATCTGCAAAGCGGATCCATCAGTCACAGTTTTGAAATGATTTGCTTACATACACCATATTCTGTCTTTGTCCTTTTATTATTCATGAGTTTGGATTCTATTTACTCACATTATTATTATTTAGTATTCAATGCATGTCGGAATTCTAGTAATTATCCAACTGTTATGCATCATTACTTGTTCAAGCTTACAGGAATATTAAAATTAAATCCACGTGTCCCAAAATAGACAAAATTCAGCCAACATTCACCCGTTTGCAGCTGTTTCTCCATCTATGTACGTCGCGGTTTCTTAATTCGAGCTACTTTTTAAGTAGAGCTCGCTGGAATGGAAGCCCTACTGGCTTTATTGAAACCATGCCGCTTAGTTGCTATACAAGTTTTGAGGACTTTAACGGCAGCTTAGACGATTGCAGAAAATAATGGCTTGGATTTCCATGGCTTTCGGAAGTCAGCAAATTGGGCTCCTCAACTACAGTGTGCCATATGTGGTCTTCGAAAACTTTCTCTGGAGAGGAACAATTTATTAGTTAACAAAAGCTCAGACTGTTTTGGTAACTCGCTCATGTCCAGAACAAAAGAGCCCGTCCTGTCTTTTTCTTTAACAATGCCATGCCCCGTTGTCAAGCTCTAGAGTAGCTGCCGATACAGCTTCAATATCAATAATATCTATAGGCCATCTATGAAATATGTTCAATTAATGGTGTAATCGCAGTCTTCTACAACACTTATTTCTCTACTTCAGTGAAAGCAGTTAGCCCTTAACACTAGCTATTGCAGTTTGATGCAATGCACTTTTTTATCAATTTATATTTCCAATTCGAAGCAAATCACAAAGGACTCTTTTCATTCAATCACCTACCGGAAAAGAGAGCACAAATTCCCAAAATGGATATTCGCTAAACTTATTATTACATTTAATGCGTTACACGTCCGTAGCTGTCAGTTGTTTCCTTTGCTTTGATACATAAATGTCAGGATTTTCATTCACTACAGGCGTTACGCACGAACTTATTCATACGTTCGCAACATTATGATCAGTTATCGCAAACACATGGGTTACGGAATTTTTAGTCCCATTTTGCAAAGTTTCAATTACCAGAACTTACCTCCGAGGTTTAGTAATAGGACGCGCTACGAGCCACTTTCTGGTGATTCGTAAATCGCGTTCCACTTCCCCCAAAATTCCACAGACACGCACTCCCTTGTTACCAAATTGCATATAGTGAATGCATTTAGCTGAGTGAAACCATCACTCTTGGAGAGTACATTTTATGCTTAGTCTGTGGCCACGGAAGTCTCGTTCAGTCCCGCGATTTAGCAGACAAACCTTTGTTAGTTCCTCACGAGCATTTTTTGATACTCCGACGCAGCTCCTTCGAGTCCTGTCCACCATCGCCGTCTCCTGTCCGCCCGAGCAATGAGGATGAGCTCTGTAGAACTGCCTGATGATAACGAGAAGTCCCTTAGCTCTGCCAGCACATCCCCCTGTCCTTCTCCTGTCAATAAGGTGAGTTATGGCGCAGGGTGCACAGCCACAATGAAGGCGCGTTCGATTAGCTACACTTCATTGCAGCCCAGTGTAGATTATCCCCCATTGTGTTCGATTTGCAGTCACTTTTTCGACATCATTATTTCTCTGATTCTGGGGTTACATTTAGTCTGGGTAGAAGCAGATTGTAGATGCCTTAAAGCAATATAAAAATAAATAAAGCAGTAGATTATTAATTCCCTAAAGCTCTAGTAGCCCTTTATGCCACAGCGGTCAATTAGTTATATGGGCGGAAAACATTATGATCGCCGCGTCAGAAATGACATATGTTATGCTTTGCTGTGTTTCAGAAACCTCACCGACTGCTGCCTACAAATTTGTATGTTGTGTTGTACAACTTCACGGCTCGACAAAGTGATGAATTGGACCTTCGGTGAGTGTCCGTAGAATTAGAAACTGTAGTGGCTGGTACACACGATGGTGAAAAAGACGAGTTTCATCATCTCTGCGTCCGAATGCGTTGATGTGTCCATTTATATTAAAAAAGCACACAGTTGTGAAGGATTCTGACTAATAATTCCCTCCAAGTTGGAAGAGATGTCCGGAAGTTCAACGGCACTTGCTGAGCAAACCGGACAGACCGCTAGCAAAGCAGTGTGCACGAGAGCTCAACAAGACGTACGGACGATTAGCTGAGGCAACTTGTTTTTTTTTTGACTAGCGTGTGTACAGGCTTTATTGAATCACAAGTCTTTCCTCTGTTCAAAATGTTACTCCCAGACAAAGTGAATCATGAAAACAGACTATTGGGCCCCACTTTATCAAAACAATGCTATATGTGATGTTACAGTCAATCAAAGTAGCCTACTGCCTCGTGCTGGGAACCCTACGCATGGCTTTCAAATGGGTACCAGACATATAGTGTCAGGAGCTTAACCTACTGTTATTGGCTCTAATGTACTCATGCGCATAGTGTTGTTCTGAAGGGTATCAGTCGTGCTGTTCGGAGCAGAAACAAAGCTTTACTTCATATGCAAATTGCTTGATCATCTTTTCAAGACGCCGTTAATTCAATGATTGAAACACATTATAATAAACATCAGCGTCTATTTATGTTTGCTTTTTTCTGCCGCGATTGAATAAAACTGGCGCAAATTACACCCAGTTGAATATTTTGGTCAAACTGTCGGACTCCATTGAAAACCGATGAGAGGTTACAAACGGTGGACGAAATAAGGAAAACTGTACATTGAATGATCTTCTTGCTTTGCCAATTTTTTATTTCAAACAACGAAGACTCCTGAAGTAACTCCTACCAGTCTCATAGAGCCTGAGTTTGCATTCTCCTCTCATCAAAACTTTGTTTGCTCAGAATTCACGATGCGCAATTCTTAACTAAATAGACATGGGCATCTTGAGTCTGCTTCTATATTTACTGATAAATTTACATCAATGTATAATTGTTTTTGTCAGTAATTTTTTCATATCTGTCACACTAAAACACACTTCAGCTGTAGAACCGAATACACCGTCAAGTGAAGTTCTCCACATTAACTTCCTTCAACTTTAATTTACCCCTTTCCTGTGGAGTGGAGCACCCACTTGCTATTACAGTATACAGGGTGTTTTTTTTAAGGCGGACAAATTTCAACCATAGGTAAAAAACCTCAAAATAAATCGATTTTCACGAAAGATGAATAGCTAAATTTGATCGTTCAGCACGTTTTCCGACCACATTCCTGCCCACGCGTTTACACGGTATCGATGTTGATGATTATTTGGGCAAATGACATGAGGATTATTAAGATTGAGCCCAATGATAATTATTGTGAATGATAAGAATAACTTCGCGAGTAAAATACGCTTCATAAGTGAAAAGAATCAGCTTGGTGAAGTTAGGATCCCTTGTTCTCTGTAGTATGAGCCACTCTGAAAATTGTACACCAGGTCTAAAATTTGGAATCTGGTGGCAGCATCCCTAGCTTTTCTTACGACACGGATGAAAAGTCTGGTGGCAGCATCCCTAGCTTTTCTAACGACACGGATGAAAAGTCTGGTGGCAGCATCACTAGCTTTTCTTACGACACGGATGAAAAGTCTGGTGGCAGCATCCCTAGCTTTCTAACGACACGGATGAAAAGTCTGGTGGCAGCATCCCTAGCTTTTCTTACGACACGGATGAAAAGTCTGGTGGCAGCATCCCTAGCTTTTCTAACGACACGGATGTAAAGTCTGGTGGCAGCATCCCTAGCTTTTCATACGACACGGATGTAAAGTCTGGTGGCAGCATCCCTAGCTTTTCTTACGACACGGATGAAAAGTCTGGTGGCAGCATCCCTAGCTTTTCTTACGACACGGATGTAAAGTCTGGTGGCAGCATCCCTAACTTTTCTTACGACACGGATGAAAAGTCTGGTGGCAGCATCCCTAGCTTTTCTAACGACACGGATGTAAAGTCTGGTGGCAGCATCCCGAGCTTTTCTAACGACACGGATGAAAAGTCTGGTGGCAGCATCCCTAGCTTTTCTAACGACACGAATGTAAAGTCTGGTGG
>LQNS02007216.1:12124201-12138931 GCA_001587735.2 Parhyale hawaiensis
TTGCTGCTCTGCGTTGGATCTTTTCCATTTTGTCAATCCTGGGACACTGCTTGCCATTTTGCCACTCTTGTCTACTTGCTGTGTTTGAGGTTGAGCTAGTTTTTCCCAGGTCATACTGTAGGGCAGCAGCTACTTATTCCATCCCGTTCTTGGAGTTCGACAATCGAACATCGCATTTAAATAGACTAAGTCCGTCATCCCGTCATGAAGCACCTCTGTTCACGGAGGCCAGGAGCAAGAAAAGGATCAACATTTGCGAAAGATGCAAGGGGAGGACATAGGAGCAATAGAAAAAAGTGGTGCTCAATGATTCGAGGAACTTTCAACTAAGCAGGGGCAGTTGCAAGATGGTGAGGAGATTCAGTGACGTCCCAATATGACTCTGTACAGTGTACACACCATAAACGCTGTGAAATACCCGGATAATGAGATGGTGTGGGGATGTTTCAGTGGTGCAGAGAGAAGCGGTGGGCTAAAGTTAGTTCCTCTAAACTTTAAAATGAAACGTGACAATCAACAGAGTTGCTAAAGAAATATATTTGCTGTTTCCCGATAGTGACGAGTGCGTCTTTTTTTTTCCTTGTACATGATGGAAAAGCTCTGCCCATAGCTCCAGAGGTGTAAAAAGTTTCTCACAAATCGCGATATCGAAGTGTGAGATTTGATTAGCTAGGAGGCAATTTCCCCTACCTAAATCCAATAGAAAATGCCTGGAACGTAGTGAAAAGTAGTCGGGAAAAGTCGCGCCCAACCAACATCACTGTCGTCAAAGAGTTTCTCAAAGGATATGGATAGCTATGGGCTAGAGGTGTCACAACTCGAAAATCTTACTAGCTCCGCACCTAAAAGGTTCCAGCAGGTGCTGCGGTCAAAGAGAAGCATAACAAAGTGCAAAGCATTATATTAGTTGTTCAAGCGACCCTGGCTGGACACAACTATGGTGATTTGAGAGAGAAAAAGGAAGGGACATGTAGTATGTCGAATTGTCGATAGAAACTTGGAACCCATGCACGAAGGCTAAACAACGAGCGTGATAACAGCAAGTCAGGAAAGAAAAGGAAGAACAGAACAAAGCATCATAAGTGTGAAAATGAAAAAGGAAGGAATCAAAGGGGCATGAAAGACAGACATCCCGAAGGCGTAGCTAATGGCTAAGGAAAGCTGGGATCGCTGAAACCCATAAGATAGGATGGGCGAAACTAATGACATAGGGCCCATCCTATGCCGCCTGAGGGGAGCGCAAAAGGTAAGCCTATGCTAACAATAAAACAAAAGTACGTTGCACTTTCGAGTTTGATGATCTAATAAAAGACTCTAGATTAAAGATTTAATTTGCAGTCACTGTATTCAACCGGTCCTTAACACGTTGACTACGTAGGCCTATTGGTATATATTTATACCACGTGGTACATATCTCATAGCCCGCCATTTGGGCAAACGTAGTCAACGTGTTAACTACGATACGGGTGTAAAGCTTTTTACTGGAGTACTGTTCTGTAGTCTGGGGTTCTGCTGCCGATTGCCATCTGTGTTTGCTTGACAAAGTGGTTTGTCGATGTGCGTTCATGCAGGGTGGTGTTGTGCCTTGTGATCTGGCGCATCGTCACAGAGTTGGTGGGGTCTGTTTTTTGTAAAAAATCTATAACTACCCCAGTCATCCACTGTCTGAGTTTCTTCCGGATCCATTTGTTCGTGGAGGTATACTCGGCGTACTAGTGCTCTTCATGAGTTTGCCTTGGAACCGTTACGATGCCGTACGGGCCAGTATTCCCGTTCGTTTTTTCCATCGTGTGTGGATGTTTGGAACGGTCTTGATGGCTCTGTCTTTGCTGGTGCGGGTATTGGCAGCTTGAAACGATCTGTACACAGAGCTATTCTGTGATCTCGGATTTTCTTTTTTTTCATTCTCTTGTTTTCTCCACCCGCTGGGCTGGTTGCGTGGGGGTTTGTTAACCCTATGGAGTTTCTCCGTTCCTACGTCGCCAGTCTGGTGTGATTTAAAGAAAGAAAGAAAGAATTAGGTTTACTTCTTTTTTGCACTTATACCCAATCAAGCAACTTGAACTTGTTCATCACTCTTGGAAAAATTTTGTTAGACAACTGAACTGAAAAAATCATTTACCCACCTGCATGTATATTTTACTAAATTATTTCAGAGCTTAAAGTTATTTCACCACTATTTTCACAAGAATAGCATAGCTTACAGCTAATTAACACTCTACGATTTACTACACTAGATTTTGTAGATACTTGATTTTTGTAATTGTCTTAGTTTGTGATTTTTCACTGAGTGTTAAAAATCTTAAGCATGAGGAAAGCACGAAAACACTTGTTTTATAAGTATTATCTTTAGTACACTGGAGAAGAACTGTGAAAAAGAAGTGCATAATTTCACATTAGGAAAATATAAACAAATAAAATAAATAAAAAATCAATAATGAAAAATCGATTTTTTAAAATTTTTAATAAAACATTTTTCAACCCCATCAGCAATAGGCCTCGTTTAGCGTGGGAATGTGAAAACATATATTTTAGGTGAAAATCACTAGATTTCGGTCGATTTCGGTGCTTGAGCGGGTGAAAGAGCGGGTGAAAGAGACATTTTCTTCTGCCTGTAGTAGAAATCTCAATAACTAATATCTTCTAAATTGCTCTTTTAGCTCTTTTATGCGTCCAAATTTATCAATCTTCACAGATACACTGCGGTGCAACGTTCAGGGCATTTGTAAACTAATATGTTTATTTGATGGGTAATTTAAACTAATTTTATTCAGTCTTTCTCATAAACGACATAAAAATATTACGCTACCTAGCATGCGTACTATGTTTGTTTTGGTGTGTAATTTTACTCAATCTTCGTCATAAGCTGCATAAAAATGTTATGCCACACAACATGCGCATCGTATGTCAAATTGTATTGTGTCTTTTTTCTTTGGTCTAGATTTTTATTCAATTTTTATCAGTAATTAGATTAAGAAAATCCGAATCACTACTCTTAATCCACAAAATATACTCAATATAGCTTGTCCCATGTATTAGCTTTAACAATGTTATGAATATGAATGAATACATTAGGGCGCTACGCTCCTAATTTGTTGAGCAGCGCATCCGTGCTAGAAATACCGTAAATGCTTTATCTATTTTCTGCACAGCAAAAAAACAAATGTATATGTTACGTGTATCAAGGGCGGCCACTTAATTGCTATGTTAAGTTAATATTGTAATGTGCACTGTAATTCTAAATGCACTACGTATTTAGACTCTAATTTTTTTCATTTCTTGTCATCCATGCCCGTTTCTCTCTCACTCTTGAAAAAATGGTTAGCTGGTCTAGATTTTCTAAATTTCACGCTCCACTTTCACCCTATTTTGGAAACCTTGTAAACGAAGAGTTTACTTGTTCGGGACATCTTGCCCTAGCCGATTGTTTTCAGTAAACTGCATTTTATGCTCTCAAAAAACCTTTTTCGCGTTAACTCTGCGTAACCGACGTTTCTCTTATCATCTCTTTAATAATATGTTGGCATTGTGCCAGTGACTCTCATCAGACTAGATGGTAACTCTCTTTTATGTCAGTGTTTAGTATTTATTATTCTTAAGTTATCATTAATACTGAAAACTTCAGGGTGCTGTGACCTAATCTTGCTGGACACAGCATCTATATGAGAAATAAATGTTCTTTCTTTCCTAGCCCCATCCCACGTTTTTCATTGTTCTTGCTCTAATTTTTTCGTCTCTTTCCCAGCGACTAGCCATAAGCTGTGATTTCCTATTTCTTCTTCGCTTCCTCGAGTTTTATCTTTCCTCATGTAGAAGAAGTAATTGTGGACCTCAAAGTTTCACATATCTTGCACGTAATGTTAAAGAATTGGCGGTTATTTTACTCACAATATAGCAGGTCAATTCGCAGTATAAGTAGATAACGTAAGTGGCGTTTAAAACTGGCAACACTGATTTTGAAAAGTAGAGCCACATTTTACCACCCACCAAAAACTAAAGCATAACGAGCAACGAGATAGTATTATTTTCCAGTACTTGTTTGGCTCGTTCCTGGAGTTAGTCCTGGTAGTTCGGCGTTCCCAAGTCCTCAGAGTTAATTTTTCGGCAACCGACGTACCGTATGCCAGCTCTCTCAACGGTTCCCTGTGTGCATCTTCTCACCTTAGCATGTATTTCTAACTATGTTCTCTCGTAATGAGGATGTGCGTCATAACTTTATCTATCTGTCCTACGAGTATCTGTGCTCGATGGGAACTGTATTCAACGGTTTGTTGAATTGCTGTGAAGCGAAGCAAATTTAAGGTAAGTGCCTGTCGTTAGTTGCTACTACAATATTGTGTAACGTTTCTCCGCGTTCATTAAGGTTTTTTCATTCATATCAAGACGGGTAACAAAGTAACTGTGTCACTATCTAATACGACCGATATCGCCTCGTAGAGTTACAGCAAAGCGTCTTCGTTTCTTGTAACGTTACTTTTACTTATTTCAGGGCCGGGAACAAAGTAACTGTGACTGACACGAGCGACATCGACTGGTGGCAGGGCAAGTGCATGGGCCGCCTGGGCTACTTCCCATCCAAGTACGTGACGCGCCTCAACAGTGGGGAACGTCCCCTACAAGTTACTCACAACCTCCAGGTCACAGACGGGGACAGGGGCCTCAAGCTCTTGAGAGACCAGGTAGCTATCATCCGGTTCTGCACTACTAACGTTTATTATGGAGAAATTTTGTTAAATTTTACAAGTTTACTTAATAATAACAATGCAATATTAACCCTTCAGTATCTCGTGTACAGCGAAATGGTACACTAACGTGTGTTTTCCCTAGAGTATATGATTTTCTTTAAATCTAAGGAAAAGGAGAATAAGTCCGTATAAACAGTCTAACTTGTAAGCCGTACTTGTCGACTACAGTCAGCGGCGTGATTTTCACTCGGTTTGTAACAGCCGACTTAAGTTCATATTAACATTTAAATGCCATTAACTATCTATAGATATCGACATCATTTCTCTGTTTAGAATACTTCTATATAGAGAGACACAGAACGACTGAAGATCGAAGGCAGTTGCAGATTACAATTCCTTCATGAGTGACAGTTTATTGCATCATTTTTCTACGGCACGAAACAAAATGATAAAGCACTATAGAAATGTTTTTTGTCATGGATAGTGCAATGCATAGGATTTCTATTACCTACAACAAAGAAGGAGGTAAGAAGAAAAGAGTGGAATTGCTCCTCTAAGCGAGAAGATGGTACAGAAATATGCATCTAATCACCAAATGCAAGTTCAACTATGCTAAAAAATGCCACTTCAGCCCAGTTACACATTTTATTAAACTCTGGCTTAAAACATGTGACGTTTTGCGTACATGCGCCGTCAACAGCAATGACATTCCGCAGGTCAAGAAACCCTAGACGTTCGATGTCTGACATCTCGATACCATTAGGCTCCAGTGACTTACCACGCATTCACAAAGGTTCTCTCAAATGCTCTTTATTTTTAAACTCCTAAAATTACCTAAAACTACTTAATTTTTGCAAAATCATTGAAACACTTTGAATTCGTGAAGTTACTGCATTGCTTCCTAACGCTAAAAAGCCGTAAAGAATAATGGAGTTCGATAATTCTCAATTTGAGCGTTCGCATAGTGGTCACTTGAAACGTCTCTAGTCTGGTTCATGCGAGTCTGCTGCCCTTGTTCCATGCCGCCCCGCGTTCGCTCTCGTTGCTGTGTCTGTTTACACGAAAGAGCGCACGACATCCTGGTTTGTCATTCATTTCAGATTTTCAAATCAAATCAGACAAACGAAACTTAACCGTGACATTAGCCAAGCTATAGCTGACACTACGATTACCGCTTTAGCAAATCTTCAAATATATACGTAGTTGTGATATCAAGATAAAACGAAACATTCAGATACAGCGATGTATCAACACTGGGCAAAAAACTACTGTATGAACCGGGCTAGAGACACCCTATAAGACCAGGTAAGGCAAGGCTTTTGTAAGTGTCTAATTTCACTGATCAAATCTTTTAAAAAGTTTTTGATCGACTGTGGCCAATTTAAGTTTTTTTTTTTGTCGAGTTAGAGCTTAAGTGTAGTAAAGGCCTTCGACAGTTTACTATTATAACACCTACATCATTTCAAACTATTGAGCTATTATGGTCAAATGAAAGATCACCCAAACGTCAGAGATTAAGGTTTAGCGTGGAAGAAGACTAAGCCATTTTTTTATCAACTTCCTGCTAACTATGTATTAGCCGAAACATACAGAGTGTCCCCCAGAAAAAATTAACCCAATTTTAAAAACTATTGGAATATATTATGGACACGGTTTCGTATTAGGTTTGGCATAAATATGGCAGCGTCATGTTGTTATGGCCAACCCTCAAGATGCAACTTACAAAAGAGCAAATGGCATTCATCGTTGTGAAGTATTTGGAGACTAAAGGTTTTCAACAGGTTCGTGCATTATTTCAAGAGCGCTTCACTGAAAGACCTTCTCCATCAAAGATGAACATCTGGAAAATGCCAGGGAGTACAATACTGAGGGAATAAGCCTAATTCGTAACAAAAGTCGATCAAGGCGCACGAGAACTGATCGAACTCCAGAAATGTCCAATTTGTTTACGAAGCACTGAGAGAAAATCCAGACATTTCTACAAGAAAGACTGGATTGGACATAAGTAAAAGCACTTTGAACAGAATGTAAAGTTCGAATTGAAATTGCATCCTTACAAAAGGCAAGGGAGACAGAAACTCCTAAATACCGATCTACCTCGGCGGCTTAATTTTGCTCAATGGTTTCTGCGAAAAAAATGTTCGTTTCGTTGCCAACATTGTGGTTGGCAATAAGGCCGTATTTCATTTAAATGGCAAAGTCAAAGTTGATAGCCATAATGTTCACAGATTTGCACCCAAGAACAATTCTCCCAACTTTCGCTACGATGTTGAAATTTCTAGAAAGTTTCCTTGTGGATGGGACTTTGTGGAAACGGATGTGTCCTTGACCTAATAAATAATAGGACAGTTTCAAGACTCCAACAAACCAATGGAATTAGAATCAACTAGACGGCCCGTGACCCGTTGGGTTAACATCACCATTCTTTTCGCTTCTGTAAAACAAGGTGATATCCAACTGGTCATAGACCTCATGCTATTTGACGGTCCATTTTTACGTAAATTGCCCCTACGGGTCACCACTGCCAGCTACTTTTCTCTCACAGAAATATTCTATACTCTTACCGTTAGCATTTCCCGTATTACCTTGACATAGCAAACGCATTTATGTAGCCGAGCTCAGGCGGATCCCCACCATATATCCCCTTGTTTATATAGTGTCCTTAAATCTTCAATACTAGCATTTCTTTCCATGTAATATAGAATTTTTATTTCCTTTTAGCTTTAAAAAAATCCGACTGATGCTATTCTTCAATCGCATTAGCTGCTCATACCGGCCAATGGCCAAAAATTTTAGAATTTAAGTTCTTTAGTTCATTCGACTTAAATATCAAGCGGTATCCAGGTTATAGCGCTCCATAAGTGTCCGTCCCGACCTGACGCCTGCACGGTAACATCAAGGAGGTTGTAATGGCATGAGTGCACCCTCTCTATTTACCCTACGGGAACGTTTCAAATAAACATTTTCCTTGAACTGGCTGAGCAGCGTTTTCGATCGGAGAGTGGCATTGCCTCTCAGAGCCTGTATAGAAAAGACAAGGAGTTTCAATAGAGGTGGAGGGAGCCCCGCGGCCCATTCACAGAGTCGCCAGCGAGTCAACCAGCTGTGAGACGCATTCATGAATCTCATTGGTGGAAGTGATGGGGGAGCATTGAGTTTCACGGGGTAACAGCAGACAAACCGAGTTACTGATATGCGATTGCTGCAGCCATAAGTGACTCTTTACTGATATACGATTGGTGAATACGAGACAGGCTGACAGCCGTAAGAGACCCTTGAGCTTCACGGACGAAGCTCCTGGTTCCCTCCTCTCTATAGAAGCTCGTTGAGAAATGAGTCCTCAGCTCAGAGTTTTATGGCCATTAACCGTCGACAAAATTTCGAGCGGATGTAGGTATGTAAATTAAACTTGTATCCTGGATACCAACTTATGATGAAAGTAACAAAGTGAGCACTGTGATATCAATCTTCAGACACAATTTTCGTGCAAAAATATTGAAGAACTGCCTGTCTGCATCTTACTTGATTAATACTAGCTGCAAAAGTGAAAATTTCACGATTTGGCTGGGCATTTCAAGTTGGACCCGTGGAAATTCAACAGTAATGAACAATTATGATAAAGTTCACAGACGTTTAGTATATTATAGATAGAACGTGGGATTCAGAACGGCGCTCCTGCTCACAGAACTATTGCTGCAAGGGATAAACTGAATGAGCTATTCGGCGATAGCATTATCTCCTTGAATCATCGTACTGAGTGGCCACCCAGATCCCCCGATTTGACTCCCTGTGATTTTTTCCTTGGGCTAACACTTAAAGAGTAAAGTTTATAATTCCCACGAAGAGACATCGACGACCTGAAGCAAAGAATTGAACTGGAAGTCAATCTACTGCCGAGAAATTACACACAAGGAGAAAGAGAATGCAACTATGGGTTGAAAAAAAAATGGAGGGCACACCAAAGGGAACTAAAAATTAAAGCACAATTTTTAAGTTTTATCTTTAGTTTGAATTTCTATTGGCTTCTCATTGCTAACAAACTGTTAAAAATTATTTAAAATATTTTTAGCACTATCAAATTTTTATTTAAACAAGTTTACGCAAGCATGTTGTCAGTGTCTCTTACATAAAAAAAAATAATACTGCAAAAATACGCTTTCACATTTTTTCATGGATTTTCAACATAGATTAAGGAAAAGTTTGATCAACAACATGTAACTCTCCAAACTTTTGTAACTTCAATAGTTTTTTATTAATAATTAGCTACTTGAAATTGGGTTAATTTGTTTGACACCCTTTATATATTATTGACACAATTTTAACATTGCGCTCTGTTTTGCAGATTGTAATTCAGATTGGTGAAGAAATAGACGGCATGGTGATGATTCGCAACGGAGACCACCAGCAAGGCGTGTGCCCCACCAGATACTTGCAGGAGGTATGAACAGTTGGCCCTTCAGGGATCGTCGATTCGCCGCCATCCATGTCACCCCCGGTAGCATCAACACCGCCTCGTAGTCACGATGATGTCAGCCAGAATAGGCCGTTTCATTTCCAGCATCACCATACCAGTAGCCACCATCACTGTCATCGCTACTATCACCATCATCACCACCACCGGCATGATGGATGTGACCACTCAGAAGAGAAGAATCATACTGTACAAAATGAAAATAAGCCTCATAGATTATCTCAGTGCCTCATCCATATCAATGATGACCCAATTATAAAGAAGTACTATCCTAATCAGAACAAGAGGCATTGGGATATGAACTACAATATCAAAAATGCTAATTTGGAACACACGAAAATGTGTTCCGAAAAACCAAGTAGAAGCGCCAGTAAATCGAGTTACAGCAATAGCAAACCCAGTTACAGCAGCAGCAGAGGTTCATTTTGGGGATCCTCACTTCCAGAAACATTATCAGAAGGCACATCCCACAGCGTCAACCAAGCTTCAGACGACGATGATGACGTTTTTCAAGAAGAACTCGTTATCACGTCATCATCTTCATCTTATACGCATACCAACTTGACGAAACTTGCCAGAGGAATATCAAAAAACCGTCTTCNAACATTGTCAGAAGGCACATCCCACAGCGTCAACCAAGCTTCAGACGACGATGATGACGTTTTTCAAGAAGAACTCGTTATCACGTCATCATCTTCATCTTATACGCATACCAACTTGACGAAACTTGCCAGAGGAATATCAAACAACCGTCTTCTGAAAAATGGCAATTCACCTTACCCCGTACCTCCCCTTAGTTTTCCTCCAACTGGCACGACGAAGATGCCTTCCAGGTTCTTTCCAAAGCAGAGAGCAGCAAAAATGCAAGTCGCTTACCCCCTGCCTGTACAGCAGCGATCATTTTGGTCATCAGACAATGAAGAGCACGGGCAGCGCGAGCATCGACACAGTAAACTCTTGCTTGGTAGCTTCCCGTACCAGTTCCGCAAATTGTATTTCTTCATGGATCCTCATTGGATACATCGTACGATTTGTTAAGTCAGGCTTAGGGGAACACCGAAACTCGGTGCACAGTGCAATAATGTCCCGGGTATTGGCTCAAAATTATGCCGCATGGAGATGAGCTACTGAATTTCCAAAAGCATTTGGTGGCAGCACTCCGATGAGGAGAGCTAGAGCCACGGGACACTAAAACGTCGTCGGTGGCCTGCAACTTTCGACGTTCAAATGCAGTTTGGCCACAGTGACATATACTCCTACCAATGCAGAAATGTGTATCCGCCTTCAAGGTTATTACAACAGTTACTTCGAGGTAAACAAATTTATGCTTTTACGAAAGCCAGAATAAAGATATGCTTATGTGCAGCATATAACTCTCAAGCGAGCATTTCGCAATGATATCAATGCTATCAAGAAAAACGTACAATTTTATGGTGGTGCAAGATTCCTGGAGGGCACACTAAACAGCAAGAAGTGTTGATTAGTGATCGATAAGCAGATGCCAAGCTTGCTGACGAATTTCCTGATGTGCATTTTATGTATATTTAAAAAATTATTCGGTGGCGAGAAAAGTGAGCTATGGAATGTAATATTCTGTAAGTTATAATGTACACACTAAATTAGCACATGTGTCAATGTGATTATCCAAACTGTATAGTATAACGTATCATGTTAATGATCATAGTGAGTGAGCAAAGAAATCACTAATCAGCTCGATATTTGCACGGTAGCGCCAGAAATGCAACGATTACAGTGATTTTGTTGATGATTGGACTCGCAACGCCGGTACTTCAGCTGACCAGCATTCGTGTCGAATGAAACCGCATCTCTGAACTACAACAAATGTTTTTTTTTCTCTAGTATTAGTCTCAGGCTCTTCACACTCTTGACGGGACTTCTACAAAAATGTGATAACCGTTGCATATCAGACATCATCTGTTGTATCAATAATATTATATTATTAATAAGAACGGGGAATTTATTACGATGTTAATTGCCAAATGCGTCACGCTGCGTTCATTTTTAATCAATGCCTAAAGCCTGTGCAAATATGCTAGCATTTTTCAGCTTAAACAACGTAATTTTGCACCTGCCGAATACGTTTCTAAGGATTTATCGTTCGACCAGCATATTACAAACCTACATCATTTTTTTTATAGCTTTGTGCAACTAGAACCTCGGCTATGTATTATTTGTACAATTCCCTTTACGGCAAGGCCTTCTTTGTTAATTTGCTCTTCACCACATATTCAGTGCCTCTCCTACGTTCAGTCCAAATATGGTGAAGAAATACTCCTTAACAAAAAAAAGAACTCGGGAACAGGGTACTTTGCCTATGTTGAGCCCGCTGCACACGAGAGTAGAAACACCGGAACGTCTCTCCTTACCTTTGCGATTACGTTGCCCCGGGCACGGCTCCGGCTTGTCCAATACCACTCACGGCCCATAACAACTACTTGAAATCAAAACAGCCGCTGCAGTTGTTCCGCTACAGCGAGTCCCCGCAAGTCTTCGAATATCGCTGTTAACTTCGAGTGACATTAAATTCAAAACGGTGCACGTTTCCAAGCTTTATTTAAACTCGTCAAGCTGTAGTCACGGTCACGGAAAATTTTGTTTTAGAAAGGGAAACGTTTTCACGTTTCGATTCTCGTGTACAGCAGGCTTTAGGGAGAAAAAGAATAATGCTGCATAAAAAGTATTTATGTTTCGGGTTTTAGTTGCAAAAAACTAGCGGATATAAATGATACGCACTTGCAATGCCGACGTTAGATCGGCCCTAGACTATTGCAGAAGTTCTGTAAGAGAGAAAGCAAGGTACGAATCTGACCTGATATAAGTTGTATTTGCTCTTTTTTCGTAGATGCCCTAGATAGCTGGGGATTGTTCTGGTTATTCTTTAGTATATTTTTTGTACTTCTGGTGTGTGCAGACGACGCATGTCGCTGTGCATTTGTTTACATGATAGTTTCTTACCAGAATTTTGTAATTATAAATTTGTTAACATGAGACCACTGATTTACTGGACTCGTCCCTGATTTATTTAGCGTTAAGGTTGTCTATTCCTGCCCTACCATTTGTTGTAAGACTTAGCAAGAAATATTTATTGTACACGTGCGAGTGACTTGGTGGTTTTAACTACCGTGATGCGAAACCTTTGCGAATAAGCGAAAATTCTTTACTGGACTGTCTACAAAAATCCGAAACGTTCGGATTTTCACCAGTGACTTAACGCATCGGAACCTGCGTTCTTTTTCGGCAGCAACTGCAGTCATGTCAGAAATGTATAAACTTGTTCATCACTTCCAAGGCGAGCGGGCGGAGCAGCCAATGGTTAACTTCAGCCAAATTAGCCATGCTTTTAAATATTAAAAGAATCCATCATACGTCACATAGGATGCTATAAGTAAGCAAATAGGTACAGAAGTAGAAGTATTTGTCCTCCTTAGGACAGCAGTAAAAATATTTGTTGTCTGTAAGCCTCCTCAGATGGTAAGGACCCTCTCTCTGTCAGAATATCTAATGGAGCTCTTGCCCCAAGAGTCAACCTGAAAGACTTGCCGCAGGGGAAGTGGCATTTGGCCGTAGCTTCTGCTCATAAGGTTTGATGTGGGTGCCGTGGTAGACTGATAGAATAATAATATTCTGTGTTCAAATATACATATGTAAAATCCCCAGAGAGGGTGAACAGTTAGTCAGAAAGAGTTCGCCCACATGACATGAAACAAATTCGATTGTTTTATATATACTGTTTGTGCACGGCCCGTTAAATGTCTGGACTCATGAATTCATCACTTTCAGAGCAGAAAGTCACGAGGCGATATATCTCTCCGTATTACCGATACTTCTACCTAATTCCCAGCGGTGGTAAGGGCTCTTGCCTTTGGGGTGATCGCCGACCGGTGTTGTCAGTGTAATTCTAAGTCAGGATGAAATGGCGTAGGAAATATACTTCTCAACAACCAGCAAATTTCGGTACAAAATTGTCGGTTCACAAAGATCAAATATCTTTACTTCTTTTATATTTCAGGTATATCGTGATGAACATACACGCTTACTTCGCTGAAACGCGACAAGCCAGAATACTGCAGAGCAACTCTGTGACGCCTCCGATAGAAAAAAAAATAATTTTTTTACATAGAGTAATACCTTCTTCGCTGTGACCCTATCTCGATGCGACTGTGTTTTGGAAAAGGCGCTTTCGTCGCTGTGCCCCTAATGCGAGGGTTGCTATACACCACTTGATGAATTTGGTATTTTGTAACAGCAGGGAAATTTGGATAATAAAGACTTGCTATCATAGACAGTACGCGGGTGACACTTTTTAGCGGACAGTAGTTGTATACAGTATTAGTGAAAACTCTGGTGTATGATACTTTCTTAGAAGAACCAGTCCTGCGCCCAGACCTATCCAAGGGGTACAACGACAACGACTTTGGAAACGTTCCTTTCTGAAGCCTACCCACATATCAGCTTCAAATTTTCATACAAAAACACATTTACCATAGGGTCCTACTTCAAATTTAAAGACAAACCCCCACACAACTTTTGTCCAGTGTTATCTACCTTTACCGATGCCAGGCCTGCAGCGCCTCATACGTGGGTAGCACTGGACAACACTTCAAAGCCCGTATTGACCAATATTTAGGTGTATATAGTCGTACCGGTTTACCACTGCGAAACCCTCACATTCAGCCCCTCGCCTACATGCTGAGCAAAAATCCCAGGCAATTCGCAAGTGGGCCTGATGCCGATTTACGTTAGCGTTAATAAAATGAGTTCTAATAATCACTGCGACCTCAAACAAAGATAAATTTCTTCATTGCACCATACGGAATGTGTTGCACAACAGGGAATTTCAATTAACAATTGAATATCTTCAGTGGGCGTTAAATATATCTTTGGACATCAAGAGCAATTGAAAATTCATCATAATGTCTAGGGATGTAAGAATTTTACAGAAAACATTGGCACATGAATGCTACATGTAATGTACTTTAGTATCACATACAACTTGAGTTTTTCCAGCGACAGATCTGACGCAATAACCCTAGAAATTAATTTATCTAGAGCTTTCGATAGAGCTCATCCCAATATCAGCAAGGGAAGGGAGGTTAAGAAAACCCAGTAAGCTGAGAAGCAATTAAAATCACAGTCATACTACAGAGTGAAGCCACACTGACAGCAATGAAATAAAAATGCATCCTCCACCATGAGATAGAGATGCCAGGAAAGCCGTTAAAAGATATGAACATGACATTTTGGTGCTGATACATACCTTCATTACTGGAACCATCTTAAGCTGCACATCATGGCTGGCAATGTCATTTCACATAACTGGCTAAGTATTCTACGATACTTTGTGGTTGCCTACGTTACATCACTTCATGCTGCATTTGTTACACCACTTCATGGTTGCATACATTACGAGATTTAATGGATGACTATTGTACATCACATCGTGGTTGTCTACATTACATGATTTAATGGACGACTATTGTACATAACTTCATTGTTGCCAACATTACGAGATTTTATGGATGACTATGTTACTTCACTTCACAGTTGCCTACA
>LQNS02007216.1:12139241-12155178 GCA_001587735.2 Parhyale hawaiensis
CATTATGTGATTTAAGGGATGACTACGGTATGTTACATCACCGCATGGTTGCCTAAGTTAGACAATTTCAAGGTTGCCAGAGTTAAATCACGTCATGGTGGCCTACATTACATCACTTCACAGCTGTCAATGCTGTAACACTTCTCGGCTGCCAATGCTATATCACTTCCCAGCTCCCAATGCTGCTTCACTTCATGGCGCACAGAGATTCATCACTTCATGGCTTCCAGGGCTACATCACTTCATGGCTGTCAGCTGCTCAAACTCGCTCTTCATCTCTGCTGTACTGATTTTCTCGCTTAACACGTATACCAAATAATTTTCATTAAAACTCCATTAGCTGTTTATTTGGCATTTCATAACAAATCGAGGCTACAACGAATTTGAGAAGCCTCTGTTCTACAACATGAACTGTTTATTTCACTAACTATTGCAAAATCATTTTACTCTACTACAAAAATCAAAGGACGTCATAAACAGTTGATTTACGATATTACACTCCAGGCCCTTATATTTTTATGAATTTATTACGTGCATGAGTTACAAAGTAGGTACAGGTTTGTCAATATTTACTGAATGTGAAAGAATTAAGTTAAATATCCTAACAGTGTATGAAAATGCAATGGACAACATATAAGAATGGGTCTGCAGCACAGCACAGTCAGCCTCACTAGCGAGAAGCGATATCTCCTTTTCCAGCAAGTGGCTACTCAATGTTCCTGTACCCTGTGGGTTTACATAACTATTGCCGCCGAATTTGTAAATGAATGGTTACCGCGAAACAAGTTACCCATGTTTTATTTCAGCCATAACAGAATATTTTCCCCATCTATAGATAACTCTTTTTTATACGGAAAGGTTCTCCCTTGAAATCGTAAATAAATATATTAACTTGGGTAGAGTTTTTTGTTGCCTAAACGAATTCACTATTTGTGTAGTTTACACAAGTCCACCGGTAGTAATTTGGCTCGATATAAAAAGTTAACAGCAAAGTAAATTTACTGTTATTACATTCACTATTTTATTGTTTTTTTTCATCTAGTTGAATAAATTTCGCATACCGTAGTCGGTTTTTAAGTAGATTATACCAAAAGCTGAGCCACGCGTGCTTGCGCATTAGCGGATAAGCAGCTCCTACCTAAGTACACAGTCGCTGCAAAGAACCGTCAGATCGTTGCACTGACTCACTGTGTATGAATTTGCATACAATGTACACTTTTGATTGACCTTCACATCGTAGTGTATCACATATGATACCGTTCTAGTACTATTTTACATACGGGAATGGTAAGATTAAGTCACGAAGTGAAGGGTTAAGTGTACTGATCATGTGATCGCCCTGGTAGAAAACTTAGCGCGACGGCACAGTTCGCCCTTAACAGAAGGCGACGGGCTGCTGCGCTGTCTCAGTGTTATCTCCGAGGCAGACATCTGCCACTGAACCAAACGTACTCTAGTTACAACAACGATTGGGTTGTCAAAGGGCGCGTTCAAGTGGGTCGTTAAAGGGCACTTCGACTGGGCGCCGAAATTAAGCACTCGAAGCTCAACTTGCCCGAAACTACCGCCAGATACGCTTGCTTCGACCTGGCGAACTGAGCTTCAAGCATTAACCCACATCAGTTAGCCTTGAGACTTCCTGAGACTCAATGTTGCTCCGTAACAGGGAGTCTTCAGCCGGCTCAACGTAACCGCGCTACTTCTAACAATTGCACGGGGTTCAAAGTGGCAATGCCAAAACTTCTTACTGGAGCTTCGGACAAGCTAAACCCCGATAGCTTAAATTTCCCGCCAAATCGAACGTGTTTATAATCGATCTAAGCCAAGCCCACTTGACTTAACTTGTCCGGAAATGCAGACTGGAACTTTAGCTTCGTCACTTTGAATCTTGTTGCAGCTGCTGGAAGCAGCTGGACTAAGTTGAGTCGACTGAACTCTCCATCTTGCGGAGTGCGACTAAGTTCATGGAAGTCTCACAAGCAACTGATTAAGAGTCGACGGCCAAAACTTGAATCAACAAGTCGAAGCCAGGGCACCTGTCTCAAGAGTCGGACAAGTCAAGCCCCAAAGGCTTCATTTCGCTGACCAACCGAACGCGCCGTAAGTCTGTCTAGCGTCACTTCTCGCTGCGTGAAATCACACAAAATTTTTATATAAAATTTATAAAATTAGGTTTTCCCACCTCTTTTACATATTACATGTAGTTCGCAGCCGAAATATACCGCGTGTTTTCAGGTGACTCATCACTGGAAGAAACTTCTCCCATACATATGGAGGTGGTTAAAATCACTGAAAAAGTGAAATATGTTGAGCCGAATCAAGTCTAGCATTGCACATATATTTGATACGGATTGCATTGTTTAGCGCCGGCGTGTACTAGGTAATGTATGAGTTAAAGGTCAGCCTGGAACCACGAATATTAACCAATTTCCACGTATAACTTAGCTAATGCAAGTCAGAAGCACACAATGACATTATATGACGAGTGATTGGACTCTGTGTACAAACACTCGTAACGCTTCTAATTAAAAGATCACTTGCGCACTGCTTTATTGTCACAATCTTATGCGCTGGGTGGGCCAAGCATTTCAGTCGATTTGTTGAGGGTAAACTGCACGTGCAGGTCAGATACATAACTAGAGTCAGTATCGTAGTTTTTGATTCGCAATCATTATACACTGGATAAATAAACGTGACAACATAGCGAGAAAGATTTCATTTTCGAAATTAAAAGCGATGAAACATTTTGGCCAACGAAATATAGCTAGGAGCTCAACTGATAAGATGTTCATGCGCATCAGATAATTGGTAGTAAAATCATAAAATAAGACGGAACAATTATTCAAAGTCATATACGTGAAACGCCATAACTATTTTATGATTATATATAAACCGTAAATCGTTACGTGAATGAAATTAAGAAAGATCTTATACAATGAAGAAAAATTTTCTTTTTTCTCTACTGTAGTAGCCAAGACGGTGAGAATCTTAGGAAAGTGATATCACGGCAAGTGTTTATTCTTGCGTGTAAATGATAATAGCCACTATTTCATGTTGATTACTATTGTTGGATCAGTTATTATTCCTGAATTCAGTAAAAAAAGCTATTATAAATTTCCTAGAATTCTCTGTCCCTCGACACTTGCCAACATCGTATCATCTATATAATACTAAAAGTCTGCGAACTTTATTTTCTTGTTTATTCATTTACTTGTGCATTACTTGTTTGCAGACAGTTTCTTCGCTTTAAGATCGGAAGAAATTGGAGGGTTGAAGAATTAATTCGACTGAATCCGTGACACGGAAGTTGGACCTGAGCTCGGCTGCATGAACGTGTGCATTAAATTTAAAGGTGATACGGGAAATACAACTGGACTACGTCGTATATATATCCCTTTGCTGACAGGCAGGTTGTAGAGAATTCCTATAAGAAGCTGGTAACGGTGACCAGTACGGGCAGGAGTGGACGGCCGAACAGCGTGCGGTCCATGACCAGCTAAATAACACCTGTTTTTTTGCGAAAGCAAAGACGATCGTAAGGAGGACCCAATGGGTCACGGGCCGTCTAGTTAGCACTATAAAATAGGAGCAGAAGACAGATGGTTAAAACTACAGCAGCCCCATGTAAGTGTTTTTGGTTTCTTAATGAGCAAATTGTTATCAGTTGCAATGGCATAAGCCATTCATTAGCTGCGTTGCGTACCTCTTTGCATCCGAGTCAGTGCTTGTGACGTAAGAAGCGTGCATAGGCGTGTACGTTCATTCATAAGCGTATAATCAAGTTGAGATTCCTGTGTTTCACCATAATGCAGCCTTGCTAATTTAATCTATTTATTGTAAAATTACCCTCATACATCCGTTTTCCATACAATTCAGTTTCACAGTTTCTTTTCGGAAAAATTGATAAATCTCCTCTGAAGCCTTCGATTTTTACAGAGGTTTACTATCTTTCCTAAGGATCCGCACGTGAAGAGGTATTTACGAATACTGTAGCTTAATTGACCAGTAACCTTCATCTAGGACTTTCTTTAGTACGCAAAACAGTCGTTTGTATAGCACATTTAGGAATTTAACAACGTACTTAATACATAAATTTATATATAAATGTTTCCTTTCCACAAAGTAGGTATAATTGACCAGCAACATCAATTTTTCCCGTATTAACGTATTTACATTTCACACCCATGATAATACATATTACATTTTGCAGTAAGTAGTATAAAAAAGTTAAATTGAACGTCCATTACGCTAAATAATAATCTTAACTGTGTTGTACGTATTGCTTGATGCTGGAAAGAGTACTTAGGGCTCACCATCGTTATTCTAATTTATAAATTTATGCGTCCAACAGTTGTAGTAATATTATTTTCGATAGACGTATTATAATATGAGTCGAGATGAACGAGCACTATTTAGCTGATACTTGCAGCCCGTGACAACATCGAAGGCGAATTTTACCGCAGTGCTCTTAAATTTTGAATAATGAATATAGGCTATCATTGATTACTGATACACTCATTTGCTGGGTTCGCAAGTCTTGTTATAAAATTATAAAAATTTCTTAGTCCAGAAAAAACTGTTATGTACGTGGTGTATTTGAAAATTGGAGTATTCTTGGTATAATTTGATTTCTGCACAGCTTTCGGTCTGAAGAAAGAGAAGTATCATAAATATCTGAAGGAGATTCAAAAATTTAATAGGTTAAACCTTTTAAGGAGCTAATCGAAGAGCTATTGAGCACTTCTGGAGTAATGGAACTTGATCTCATTTTCTTTTAGTTGAATTACGATGTGTCCTTCTAGAGTCAAAACACATATGTATGATCTTGCTCCTTCAGACTTCTTACGGTAATTCATATACAGTACCATTCAAAACTAAGGGACAAATTTTCAAAACGGCATAACTGTTTTTCTAAACATGCCAGGTACTTCTGCACACTATTAGCCAGTAAGATGTTGATAATCGTGTTAAATTTTGAGTCATGTATGAAGAATAATAAAAAAGTTATGAACGAAAAGCTTTTCTCTTGAAATTTGTAAAGTCCAAAACTAAGGGACAAAAAAAGAAAAATTTAGTTGGTTTCTTATTTAGTCCGTATTTTTTTATTTACATCGAAGACAAAGTTTGACACGGCCATTTGTAAATATTGCTGTTCGTTACAAGATGGCACCATGTCAGAAAGTTGATTATGTCCTGCGACAAGATATCAAGTTGCACAAGAATAATTTCACTATTAGAGAAATTTCTGTGAAGGTAAACCGTTCGAAAAGTGTTGTGGGTATAAAAGTGAAGTCGTACGATGAAGGGCTGCATTGGTGCCCCTAAAAAAGCCGGCAGGCCCCGTAAAATGTCAGTTAGAGAGGATAGAGTCATCCAGCGTAGATCATTGAAGGATCGTTTTAAGTCCTCAGCTGCGATAAGTAGGGAAATGTATGAACGTCTCACGTCAGACCGTTTCTCGGCGCCTTCAAGAAATAGGGTTATTTACAAGACGCCCACAGCAGAAACCGCTTGTGAGTGCAAAGAACAAGAAAAAGAAATTAGAGTTTGCAAACAAGCATGTTAACTGGTCCCAAGAAAATTGGGCTAGAATGTTTTTCAGTGCTGAAAGCAAGTTCCATCTGTTTGGTAATAACTGTAACAACTTTGTTAGAAGACGTGAAGGTGAGACATTAAGTGTAAAGTGTATTAAGAAGACTGTGAAGTTTGGCGGCGGGAGCGTGATCGTTTTCGGTATGTTCTCTAGTCAAGGGACATCGCCTCTCGTTCGTTTGCAAATCCGCGTGAATGCTCAGGTGTATAAAAATTTGTAGGAAGGTATTGTCGTGCCTAATATTGTAAACTCAGGTGTCCCCAGCCCTATCTTCATGGAAGACAATGCCCCCTGCCACAAGGCAAAGACAGTAGTTATTATTATTATTATATTGAGTAGTTTAAGTCTCCGTCTCCACAGCAACGGCGATCTAACATAGGAAGAAGCAAGGGACACACAGTGTGACGATAGATACGTGGAACCCATGCACAAGGGTGTTCCCACACAGGATCAACGCGCATGGGAACAGCAAGTCGGGAAAGAAGAGTAAGAACAGATTGAAGAAAGAGCAGTAGGAGNACAGCCGTCCCGAAGGCCTAGCTAATGGCTAAGGTAACCTACACAAACCCCCTGGGGGCGCTACTCCCCATAACATAGGATGGGCGAACCTAACTAACCTAGCCCTATGGACTATGAAAGACAGTAGTCATGAGTTACCTTGAGCAGGAAGATCTCGAAGTTATGGATTGGCCACCACAAAGTCCTGACCTAAATCCAATCGAGAATCTTTCGAAAACACAAGGGGTGAAGGTTATGGCAAGAAACCCTATCAATACGGAAAATCTTTGGATGAAACTTCAAGAAGAATGGGCGAAAATTACTGCTGAAGATTGTCAGTCTCATTCGGTCCTGTAGTCGACGATGTGCAGCTGTAATCGAAAGCAAGGGACTATTAATCAAACATTGATTGCTCACCACCATTTTGCTAAATATTTCTAGCAAAATCTTGAGTTAAAAGCATTTTTTTTCTTGTTTGTCTCTTAGTTTTGGACGTTATAAATTTCAAGAAAAAAGCTTTTCGTTCTCAACTTTTTTATTATCCTTCATACATGTTTCAAATTTTAACACTACAATCAACATATTACTGGCTAATAGTGTGCAGAAAAAGAAGTACCTGGCATGGTTAAAAAAAAAGTTTATGCCGTTTTGAAAATTTGTCCCTTAGTCTTGGAGGGTACTTTATCTTGAAGAATCCCGAAAGGGACAACGTTTAAAGTCACTGTCGAAGTCACACCCACTCTTTCAAGATTGTGCAAAATTCAAATCACGGACTTCTAGAGTATGAGAGGTGGAAACACCGCCTTTAGAATTACACGGAGAATATGCCGAGAAATAATATGGAGTAATGGAAGCAAGTAGGAGAATTTTTAGCTCGCCTTCGTATATCCTATTCGTGAAAGAAATACACCTAGTGTAACACTACAGCACTTATTGCTTTAGATTAGCGGCACCGACTAACAAAATGAGCCTCACTGGTGTCAGGAGCAGCCAGTAGCACTATCCCTTTGTTTCTATTATAATAGGTGCTGGGGTAAAAATTTTGTTATAGAAGTTCGTATTCGTTAGCAAAGGTATTTGTAAGCAGCGCACTGCTTTGCCAGCAGCTTATTTAGCTACATTAAGAACGTCTTCGATTCCTACATTGTGATCATGATCATCTAATCCGCGAAGATTCAGTTCATCTGAAACTTCAATCGTGGGTGTTCGAATCACCACTATGGATCATGTTTGAGGCAATAACAGTAACGGATTATGCTTCAAAGTAGCGAACGGACAGTCTACGCCTGAAATGGAATAGCTTATCTTGACTGCGCTGTGCGAAAGGAAGGCGCATTATATGCCTGTACCTTGTTGTCTATTGCCTGTAGGCCGCTCTTGAGTAGTTGATGTACTGTAATATTTATATACGCGTTTATATACTATTGACATGAAACTACAGAAAACTTATGTATGTGCGTAACTTTAAGGCAAATATGATTTGTTTCCAAAAGAATCGTATGTCGTGACAGAGGTATTCTTGCTTTAGATGCGGAACAGCTAACGATTTACCTACGTTGTGTATGAAAAAATTGTGCACAGAGTAAATTTTATTACAAGATCCATATCGTAAGTCCGCTATACAACAACGTCAAGTTTACTATACAAAAATTTACGTCCACAGAACAGCAGAGTCTATCCAAATACTAAAATTCGCTGTAAAAAATAAGCCTATCTAAAAACTCAAGCAAATCACACAAAGCTTTGTTTGTACATCCACAAAGTAGGCGCCCACATATCAAAAAATTAAAGTTTACTATAGCTATGTTAACTAAAGCTCGCTATACACAAGCACATCTGCCAAAAAAAAAAGCTAATTTCACGATACCAAAACATTTCCTATCAATAAACTACATAAATTCAAACAGCAAAGGTCACTGAAACCCTCATGTGTCTTATATGAAAATTCAGTTCGCTTTACCGAGTTTCAGGTTCACAATACAAAAGAAACAATATCACAAAGATAAATTTTATGCTTAGAAAATGTCTCTACTTATTCAAAAACTAAAATTCATTGAGTGAATAGATACTCGGCGTCCCACAAGAATTCATTAGATGGTGAAAGCTTCCTTCTGACACATACAATGCTGCTTTCAAAGGGGACAAAGAAGGAAAAGTAATTGCAATAACTGATAATGAATAAGAGGAGACAACTTGATACACATTACCAACTAAGGATGAACTAATGCTAACAATAAAGTGACTAATAATGAATTTAGATTTTAGAAGAAGCCCAATGATCAGCATTAACAAATAATGAATTACTATAAGTCATTGATAATAAAAAAGGTTTGGTGTGAAAATATTAGGAAAAAATCTGACAGATACGAGCAGTTCTACGCCAACTGCAAGTCCAAGTCTCTCACGATGTATAATGATAATGAGACATATTGTTTACTAGAAATGGTTGCTTCCTGTACTATCGACTATGTCGAGTACCATTGGTATTTAAAGTAACTGATGATTACCTGAACGCATTTATCGATAAAATAGCTTTGGAGACAGCCGGCGCGTTAGCTTCGCGCAATAGGATCGAGCTACACTCAGAACTTCGCTTTAACTTGTCAAAAACTGCAGCTCTGGTCTGTGGAGCGGCGACTTTATGCAGGTGTTAACAGGTAATTGATTACGCCTGCAATTCATCCCAAAGTCGCGAATCCAAAGCTTAGAAGTAAAGCTTGAGACAAATTACATATAGGTAAGTAGGTGCGACGATATCGCTGCAGCTACAGGGGCGTAACCTGCCAAATGTCCTCCAGAAAGCAAGAAAAGAACAAATCACAAACGAGCAGCTGACACAAAATAAAAATCTTAAGGGCCCAAGGGATGAACGAAGTAGCACGATGGCCCCGTAGCTCTGGCTTCGCTCACTCTAAAAGTGACACTCTAACTCGACCTTGTCCCGAAGTTTCCCCCTGAGCGTTAGTTTCACAGGTCAGCATGCAGTCGTCTCAAGGGTAATAGATTTGCGACTAATGGCTATAGAGAATCATCGCAAATTCATGGCAGTCACTTGTGACGCCCGGGTACGCTAGTCATATGACACGGTACTTCTGTTGCCTCGCGATTACTCGGTAGCTGAATAACGTCCGTGCATGACGCTTTCAGTATTAGATGGGAGATAAATCACGTATCAGTGATACGCGCTCAGAAACAACAGGGATCAAGTTTCAGTAGCTTCTCGCAAGACACATTTGAGCGGTCAGGCACTGGATATATCATTTTTCATATATGTATAATGAGGGCCGAAGGAAGAACAACGTTCTTGTTCGGTCAATTTTTCATAGGTTCCAGCTCGTTAGTTTTGTTACTGCTATATAGTGCACCTCGTAGCAATGTCGAGTCTGTTCTGTCAATATTATTGACGGTAATAAAATATTGACGATAGAAAATACTCGTTCACTCCAATACTAGCCACTAGCGCTACCTCACATAAACTTAGTAAATGATATTAGACCGCTTACCTAAATTGGCTTCAGAGAATTTACCGACAACTAGTGTACGTATTACATTGAATCGCGCCAATTCAGAGACATGTAGTCTTAAAAATTAAAAATTTATATACATACAACTGTACAATGTTTCGACTTTTCAACCATCATCAGCAATCAGAACACTTATCAAATGGAAGCGTGAAAATGATCACACATCTCTTTATTAAAGTTTCACATACTACTGATAGTGGCGGAAGAATTGGCACGTTCAGTTTTAGGAAAAAGTTATAAGTTAACATATATCTTTAGCTAATGGTTTTCAGCCTAAAACGTAACTACCGTATTCCAAAAGGGATTAACTATATATTTTTTGTCTATAGACGAGCTGCTTAGAGAATTACAGAAGTATTTTACATATACACAAAGGAACGTCCCTCTCACCTATAGACTATCCCATTTGCCTTATGGCCTCACAGTAGAAGCTACACTTTGTGGTTCAGATGGGACTCGAAATGTAGAACGGGCAGAGACCGGGTTAGCCTTCACGACACAGTAGAGAGGTGATGCGAGTACCAAAGACAAAACGCTCTGCACAGGTAACAAATTTGGGCATTAGAATTAAATACGAGTTAATTAACGCAGGAAAGTATAGCAGGTCGGGTGGCGTGCATACCATTCACTGGAGAGATCATAATTGATATTCGAAAAAAAGATGCTAAGAAAATTTTCTGAAATTTTTCTTGTTTTACAATCAAGTATGTAAATAAACGAAATGCAATTCTTCATAAGCTGACGACATACGTAGCATCCTCAGAATTAAATGGTGCAAACAATCATTATTCAAGAATATCTGGAGGTATAACAATGACTCGCAGAGAAATAAGTGCCGGGTCTGCAGAATGAAACAATATGCGAGTTAGTGTCAGTCAGGCCCCCTCTGGTCCACAGACTCTGAGTCAGAATGAAATGAGAAATATGCCCTTCTTTACAGCCGCGGTATAAACTTCATTGAGTGCCTGACTTTGTTTCGGAGCACCATGGAATCGGAGCCGGGCATGCCGACTCCTCAACCCTGGTAAATAACTAAGTCGACAACCGATGGAATTCCAGAAGAGGGAAAGGGAAGGGACTTATAGTGTCATGTCAAGAACCTGAATGGGAGCACTGTAAAAGGGAACAGCAAGCCTGGATTGCAAAGCAAAAACACAATTAAGATTGTCAGCAGATGTAGTAGGAATAGAGAGCAGGCATCGAAAGATCGGTATATATCCCGACGGCCAAGCGAATGCTAAGGTAGGTAATTAGACCCATAGATCTTGTCCGTTGCAACCAGATCAGAAATACTGAGTTCGTAAATGCTAAGGTATGTATTTAGACCCATAGATCTTGTCCGTTGCAACCAGATCAGATAGTCTATACAGAGACCGTAAATGAGAGGTTCACAATTGGGTCCGATCCACCAATCTCTGTTGAGCGAGCAGTGTTTCTACACCAGAGGTTCGGCAATTGCACCCGATGTATGATAATATGGTATAAGTAAATGACAGTGCAAATCTGTTTATCGCATGCAATGTCCAACATGCGGAGTCCGTAAGCGAGAGGTTTACGTATAGCGTGTGGGATCTGATGTCCATTAATGCAGTATCCATAAATGAAAGATGCTATGCTATATATATATATATATACTGTATAACTTAGGTTTACCACATTATGCCCAAAGCGTTTGAGCAGTAAAAAAGCGTTAAAAAAAAATAGTCTCTCTTTTATTATAGTTTTTTAATTTTTCAAATAAATTATCAGCACTCGCTTTTAACACGCTTGGTCATTCGAGTATGGCAAGTCACTATGTACGGTGGTCGATATATCACTTTGAACTTCCCTAGGCACTACAAACTGCAGCAGGGGAGTGAAAGCAAGAAACGTGTACATTATGGAAACATGGGCACACAACTGCCCGGTGGAACATAGGGCACAAGAGCCAGCCAGTGCAAAATGGAAAGAACAAAAAAGTTATTAGTGGAAGCAGCTAATAGGAAGAAATCTAATAGAGCTGTCATAGAAAAATGATGAGAAGGCCTAACTAGGGATAAAGCAGTCTGTTGAGTCTCCCGGAAAGAAACTTTCCAAAACATAGGATGAGAAAATCCTGATTTCAATAAAACAGAAATTAGAAATAGCACAACAAAAAAGGAAATGAGGGTTTCATTGAATAAATTAATTTCTGCTCTCAATTCATGACGGCACAGGTCACAAGTTTCACCATATTCCTCGTAGTTCTGCGTACGCTGCGTCTGCCGTGAAAAGTAGGATTTCGTGTGCTCTGCGACTTGCAAAGTTCATGAACCACTGATCTATAGTGACAACCCAAGTATACACACTCACAGTACGATAGCTTAACCCTAACCCTTTATTATCCACAATAAGCATCAATTTTCGTGTCATGGAATCATTCCAAACAGGGCAGAACGGGCTGTTGGGTGGCAGAGGGTTAAGCCACTATAGTCCAAACGGTATTGCACAAAAAATAAATCAATAATAATTGCCCTACAACGTGTCAAGAAAAGAGAGCAAATTCATGTATTATGGGATCATCGTTAATGGGAACAGTTTATCGAGGAAAGAAGAAAAAATTTCGAGGATATAACTACAGCTGACTTTTGGTAATAGTGAAACTAAACTTAAAACACTCGCAAAGAGTTTAGTAAGAGAGACCATAGGGCATGTATAATACCCCTTGCATCTTATAAATAAAGTGCATACAAACGAAGCAACAGAATGCAACCGGGTTGGAAAGTCAGAAAGTATAAGGTCGCACTCTAAGTCCTGGGAGAGCTGTATGCCAAACTCTCTAGCTCCCAGTATTCCTATTTCCTATAGAACTCCAGCTCCCGACTCTGTTCCCTGGAAACAGTCGAACATATTCCTAGGAAAACAATCTCGTGTCGTGTCTACTGTAAGCAAAAGCCTAAGCGTAAGTACGTGTAGTGCTGACCATCTTCCTATGCTTATAGGAGACTTGTAATTTATTCACGCTTCTGTTGTTATTACTGTGCAGGGGGACCTCATAGTATGAGCCTTATCCGTTCCATAACCGTACTACTTCTATCCCACTCCGTGGGATACAACATTAGTGCTGACTAGAATGGCTGGTATGAAGCTCGCTCGCACAGTGGATTTCAAACGGCAATTCATAACAAAAACCTTGCAATCCGGTGGTCCTTCTGCGGAGCACTTATACTATGAGGTTCTACTGCAATTATAATTGTTGTTATTGTTGTGTGGAAAAAGCTGGACGGGGATATTTTCCGCTGCAGCAGAATGTTTTGTACCTGTAAGTCTAAAAGAGGAATGTCAAAGTCAAGCGTCTTGGTTACGCAAAAGTATATAAGAACAAACCCTGTCAGTCTTGTTTTCTTTTCCGTGGATGTTATTTCAGCGTATAAAAAAGTAAAGCTGCTGATGGAGCTCGCTTTCGAGAGACAAAGGTTTTAAAATAACTACTCGTGTAAGCTAAACAGGGTAGCAAAGAGGCTCGTACTTTTAGGATGTGGATTTGTACAGATGTTTTTCGATACGAAAAGGGTCCAGTTCAGGAGTTCCCGAGGTGCTGGGGTCACGTTTTCCTCGAGTTTAAACTTTATGTAAAGTAGCAAGATAGCGAAAGGATTCAGTTCAAAAGTGACTAAAGGGGTGGTGGCTTTTTTTGCTAGAGTATAGGCTTGTGCAGCTATAGATACTGAAAGGGTGTATGAAGTTCAGGAGCTAGAGAAGTGGTGATGGCATAGTGTAGCTATATAATGGAGGTACACCTGTCACTGTTACCAGCATCACCGATTAGATGACACCTACGGTACATTAGTTTAAGGGGACCGACTGGTTCATTCGGTTGCTGGGGGGGGGGTTATGGTTCACTTTTATTATTGGCAGTAGAACTCTTGAACTTGGTCACCGTATGTAAAAGCGTCTGAGAAAAGTCTCCTGGAAATTTTCTGTATCTCGCATAGAAAACGAGTCACAAACAGAAAATGGAGTTTTCAGGAGGTCTACGGTAAATATTTCTCAGTTTTCATAGTACAAACTCAAAAGAAGTTTTATTCTATAGTTTAGACCTTGCTTTCCAGTATTATACAGACTTTATAAGATTAGCTAAAACATAATTTTGGTGAATTTTTTATTATAGCCACATGATGGTGGAAAATCCGTCAACTTTGAAATTCTTCAAAATTTCACCAAAATTGTATTTTAATGAAATCTTATGAGGTTTTTCAATATTATTGCAAAGTAGGATCTAAACTATAGAATAAAAATTCGGACTTCGTACTACAAAGGCTGACGGTGGAGAGGCATTTACCGTAGACCCCCAAAAAACTCCGTTTTCTATTCTGTAAATCGTTTTTGAAGTGAGATACAGAAAATTTGCAGATCTTTTTTTTCTTAGATAATTTTACGTCCGATGACAATGTTTTAGAATTCATATATCGTTTAGTAGTCCATACAGCAAAAATTTGCCAAAAAAACTATCTCAAAAAACATCACATTTTTCAAAATTCAAAAATTCACAAAAAATTGTATTTTAGAAAAATCTCATAAATTCTCCATATTATTGTAAAGCAGGGTCTAAACTATAGAATAAACTTTAGTTGGAGTTAGTACTACGACAACTGACGGTGCAGAGGCATTTATCGCAAGCCCAATAAAACTCAGTTTTCTCTCTGTGGCTCGTTTTCTATGCGCGATACAAGAAAATCTGTATGAGACCTTTTTTCTTAGATGATACGTATGGTGAACAAATTTTAGAGTTCTACGACCAATAATAGAAAATGACCCCTAAAAAACAGTCTCCTTAAACTTTCCTAGAAACAGTATGGCTGTACGATAGCGTAGAACGGTTTTGGATTAACAATCATGAACCTAAAGCTAAATTAAAATGTGTATGGTTGTAAAAACTGATAAATGTTACGGTACATCAGTAGCAAGGCAGTAACATTATTACCTTCTTCAAGGGTGTTGTGTTTTTGTCGAGTTTGTTTGTATGTATCATAACTCTAAAGGTCACGAAAAGATCTTCACGAAATTTAGAGGGATTGTTAGGTATGTTAGGAGGAACAGATGATTAATTTTTGGTGAAGATCCGTTCAACCGTTTGTTTGTCTGCCTCTATTTCCCTGTTTGATAGCATAACTCAAAGTTATGGAGGAATTGCAATAAAATTTGCAGCAGTTGTTGATATTCCAAGGAGCAAATGACAAAATTTTTGCGATGATCTGTTTGTCTATGATTTTCTTCACCAGTAACACAACTCAAGAGTTATCATTGGATCTTCATAAAATTTGAAGGAACTGCTAGATACGTTGAAAGACACAAATGACCAAATATTGGAGATGATCGGTTCGTCCGTTTGTGTGATTGACTGTTTGTCAGAACGTGACTGTAAAAGTTACATACGAATCTTCAAGAAACTGGAAAACTGTTATTACGGTCACGTGGTATGAATGACCAAATATTGAAGATAAATATGAAATCCAGGTTTCAGGACCAATTTTAGTTATTCATCAACGCTACCATGTTTGACGGAGGCATGCGCTCTCAGAGTGCTCTAGGTCCTCCATATATTCTGGTTGAGGTTCCAACCGTCTGTCTGCAAGTACTGCTTGCAGCATTAGACAGGAAAAACTCAGGCATAATTGATAAGGACATGGGAACAACTAATTCAGGTGGGCTGCCTGATTTGGAATATGCTTCCACACTTCATAGCTAAGATATACCGTCCGAGCATTGATGAAAAATAAATTATCTGGCCTGTGGGATTACCACGAGTTCTGGCTAGTTCGTACAATAGTCACTATTAGTATTACTAATGTAGCCGGCCATGACAAATGATGGCAAAAAAAGGTGATACTTCTTTTTCATCGATCACAATTTCCATACTAATTTGCTTATGTAGCATGCACTGTAACTGTCAACATGAAGAAACAAAAAGATAATACTCTAAGGCAAAATTTTGCTGAGCAGAGCAAACCTTTCCTTCAATGATACAGAGAAAAAGAATTCTCTGTTAGCAAGCAGTCAAGCATCACACATCACATTAATATGAGCTCAGCATCATATAGGATATAATATAATAGTCGGAAGTTCTTTGCTCAAGCGAAAATTTGTTTCAACAGAGGAAGAAGCCAAATTGGGAAACACAAATAATGGCAGTAACGAAATATTCAGTCCTTCAATGACACAGAGAAAAAGAATTCTCTGTTAGCAAGCAGTCAAGCATCACACATCACATTAATATGAGCTCAGCATCATATAGGATATAATATAATAGTCGGAAGTTCTTTGCTCAAGCGAAAATTTGTTTCAACAGAGGAAGAAGCCAAAT
>LQNS02007216.1:12155188-12165615 GCA_001587735.2 Parhyale hawaiensis
CACACATCACATTAATATGAGCTCAGCATCATATAGGATATAATATAATAGTCGGAAGTTCTTTGCTCAAGCGAAAATTTGTTTCAACAGAGGAAGAAGCCAAATTGGGAAACACAAATAATGGCAGTAACGAAATATTCAGGAACTTCGCCCATCTCCACAGCCCGCCCACAGATTACAGAAAACACCAACGCTGGACTACTGTCAGCACCTCAGCTTACCCTCGAGGTTCCTACGACGTCATAATTAACACTAGCCTCAGTGACTCAGCAGAGTACAGGCACGAGCAATTACAGTATATATAACGAGAACAATAAATGAACTGAGCAGAAGAAAGATATTTGAGCTAACAAGCCGCAAATTTAATAAAGGAAATGTATCGCCATAGACTACACAATGCCTTGACTGCCCACTGAATTCGGGCATCTTGCAAGTGGGTCTGGAGGCCGATTTATGTAAGCGTCGTTGATAAAATGAGTTCTAATAATTACAGAGACCTCGAACAAAGATTAATTTCTTCGTAGTACCACAAGGAAGGTCTTCCAGAGGAGGCAAAATGTATTCACAATTATCTACATATCTTCAGCGGGCAATGAACAGGCCTATCATACCTTCGGACACGAAGAATATTTGAGAATTCATCATAATTTCTAGGAATATAACAATTTTATAGAAAAAATGGCACATAGATACTACATGTAATGCACGTTTGTATCACATACAATTGATTTTTTTTTTCAAAGACAGATTTGTAGCAATAACCAAAAGAAATGATGTATGTAGAGCTCATACCTTTATACCTTTGATGATACTTAGGACGAGGTCCAGCTGACGTTATGCACGCCACCTATCATCCCAATAGCCGCAAGAATACGAAGTTAAGAAAACCCAGAAATATTGAAAAACTTGATTAAAAACAGGGCATGAAGCATCGACCGAACTGATTAGTTCGACATCTAACCTCCTCCAACGTGAAAGTGTGCGCACCGACCGCAGCACGTGTTTCTCTCTTAAACACCTTAAGTGCAGGGGCAGACGAATACAACCAATGCCTCTCATTGTTGTATACCTTATAAAACATACAGAGTTCGGCAATTCTTCTCCTATAGGACAGGTTCACCAAATTATTAGCCGCGCACAGCCTACTGGCTGAACTAACAAGTCTGTCCAACAGGCGCAAGTGACTGTCGGCAGCTGAAGCCCAGACCGGTGAGCAATACTCCAACACAGGTAGCAAAAAATTATAAAAGCATCTGCGAACAACCCCACTGTCACCAAACACAAAATTCACCTTAGCAAAAGCCCAATCTTACTGGAAGCACGTGACACCAGTCGCCTAATATGCGGCTCAAAGGTAAGCTTTTCACCAAAAACAACACCAAGAATTTCCAACGAGCCAGACTCCTGAAGCAAGGTGTCGGCTATCTCCAGATGTGGATGCTGCGGCACAAGGGCTCGAGATCGACTGATAATCATCGATTTGGTCTTACTGGCATTCAGCTTCATACTCCAGGCCGAACACCAGGCACTAATGCAGAACAAATCCCTATTCAGAGACTGGGCGACAGTATTACGCATGCGTGGTGTAGGTATCACTGCTAACAAAGTGGAATCATCGGCATAGTTGATCATTGTGTTTTCCAGCGAAGAGAACATATCACTAGTATACAGAACGAACAGCGGGCCAAGTACGCTACCCTGAGGGACACCCGACTCCCCCGCGACAGGTGCGCTTAAAACGCTGTCAACAGACACATTGCGTTCGCTCAGAAACAAAATCGCGAATGATTGACAGAACCCTACCACCCACACCTTTTTTGCCATCATCTCCACGCTGGTCCGTATTTCGCCGATCAGTTTTCAACAGAGCGTGACAGGATAGCGATAGTCTCCAACTTGGCTTCATTTTCGCCTACTTATCCCCTTATTTTATTTACGCGTGACAGAAAACGGACAGCTAAACATATAGCTAAGTACAATTCGGTTTTTATCATAAGGTTCGATTACTATGGGCACTAGACTACGCAGTCGTCAAAATGAAGGCAATAATTTTGTAATTAAACTTTTTGTTGTTCTTGTTTGTTCTACTAAATCAACGACAGTTGTGTTATCATGGGAGAACAAAGTTTCCCTCCTGCAAGTAAAAGCGCGCCTATCAGTTTTGACATGCTTGAAAGTCAAGTACCACCACGCACGGACGTAATACAAAAAGGAATAAACATACGCTCTTTGCCGGCGAGTAGAAAGAAGCGAAAATGGCTGTTGAGAGATTAGATTAGATAGGTGGCAGTAGGTGAACCAAGAGGCCTATTCCCAAAGAGACACCGGAACTTACGCCCCGGCCCTCTATGAGCTAATGCCTTTATGCGAGTAGGATGTAGAGGACTGGGGACACAAGAGGAGAAAAAATGGAAGACGAAAGAAAAAGACAGAAAAAATAAGGGGGAGAAGAATCACAGCCAAAGAGATGATCATGAATGCACGCAAGCATGATCGATAGCCGCTGATATGCGGAGCTTAAAAATATAAATGGAGCGGAAATGAGAAGTCGGCTTAAGATGGCCTGGGAAGCTTTGGCCGTAAAGTGCTTGCGACTCGTGGAGGAGGAGTTCTTAGCTGTGGAGGATATCTCTCCCAATGTATGTCAAGACGATTATTAAACGAGTTGACAGACTCTGTACCAACAACGTCGGAAGGGAGTCTATTCCAAATGCTGACTATGAAATACGGAAAAAACTGCTGACTTAAGGTTGTTCTTCGAGCTTTATGCTTGAGTTTTTCAACATTGTTTCGCAAGAGATCATTAAGGTCTCTTTCAAAGAGTCCCGTTGTAGGTACGTCGTTGAAGCCATTCAAGTACTTGAATGTTTCTATTAGTTGCCCCTGAGTCGTCTTTGCTCGAGAGAGATCAGACCCAGTTCTTTTAGGCGACGCTCATACGACTTGTTTCTCAGCTGAGGTATCAGTTTCGTTGCTCTGCGTTAGACTCTTCCATGTTATCGATATGTTTACAGAGATGTGGCGATCAGAATTGAACAGCAAATTCTAAGTGTGGCCTCACTAACGCCTTGTACAAGTGAACGATGATGTCCTTGAACTTGTATTCAAAGTTTCTGGTGATGAATCCCAGTACTCTGCTTGCCATTTTCACACTCTTGTCAACTTTCTGACTGTGTTGTTGTTTGTTTGTAATAGTGATTCCCACGCCACGTTGTTGGGTGACAGTAGCCAATTCCGTCCCATACATTTTCAATGGGATGGAAGGGTTCATCAGCCCTACGTGCATTACTGAGCATTTGTCGACATTAAAGTTCAATTGCCACGTTGGGCTGCATTCCATGAGGCGGTCAAGGTCTTGCTGGAGCTCGGCTCTTTTCGTGGCAGGATGACATAGTTTAGTATCATCCGTAATTTTACTGATTTTACTACGGATGTTAAGATCGAGATCATTGATATAAATTGAGAACAGAAGTTGGCCAAGCACGCTACCTTGTGGAACCCCTGATGATACCTGTGTCCAGGCACTCGACTCGCTTTCAAGCTTCACTCGCTGCTGCCGACCCATAAGCCATGCCTTGACCAATCATAAATAGTCACCCTTGATGCCATGGGCTTCCAATTTTTTCATAAGCCGGTGATGGGGGACTTTATAAAAAGCCTTCTGGAAGTCTACATACACAAGGTCTACACCCTTTTCTTCATCTTTAATATCTGAGAGCGCTCAAATGCTTGGCCTCTAAAGAGCATCAAAATTGGATTCGTCTAGAAGCTTCCGGGAAATGATTGAAAGAGCACGGATGAAATTCTCCTAACTCTAGCGTGATGAGCAGCGTGCTTATTGCAATAAGATTGCATCAAGGGTGCCCTACATAGTTTCCAAGGGTGCCCTACATAGTTTCCAAGGGTGCCCAACATAGTTTCCAAGGTTGTTCCAAACCCGACTTCGTCTCCTGGCCCTATATATTTTTAAAGCCCGACTCCGTCTCCTGGCTCTCACAATTTCAAAGTCCGACTCCGTCTTCTGGCCCTCGACATTTTCAACGTCTGACGTCGATTCCTGGTTTTCAAGCTTTGCCGACTCCGACTCCTTGATACAATTTGTGTTTGATCTAACAATCAATTTAGTGTTTTTACCAATATATATTATACATACGAACATATTACGGCAACGAAAGTAGCTTTGTAACATTTACGATATTTGGCAAAAGGAACGGCAACTCCATAGTATAATGCAAACAAATGTCAAAGTACTGCAAGACAACGTCAGAATCAACTTACAAATGCTCTACAAGAACAAGAAGTTACACAACCTCTTCCTAAAGAATAAGCTGCACCGACCCACCGAAGAATATAATGTGGTATACCAATATACATGCAACCATGGAGAATGTAATTCTCACCATACGTATATTGGAACAGAACACAGAACAGACTCTCGCCGACCGGTTCAGAAAACACAAATCCGTCCTCGCCCACCTAAAAGAAGTTCACCAGCCAACAAGAGTACCTGCGAAATCGCTCCTGGATTCCGTGACGGTGCTCTGTCGTGGCAACTCAAGGAAGGCATTACTTGTTTTGGAGGCTCTGTGCATTAAAGAGCTTAGGCCTACCCTAAATAGCCAGGAAGAAGGAAGAGATCGAGTTTTAAATATTTTCTAGTTTAGTCCTTCTTGGGCTTCGCTTCTTCGCTGCGTGTTCTTTCCCCTACCAGTCCTATGGCAGTGCCATGGGGGAGGGAAGGGAGGAATCGTCTGGGGGTGGGGGCGTGGCCTAGATGGCGTGGGGTGATACGTGTATTCTTCCACTCCACTTTTATTGCTTCAATGACGAATTAAATTGCCCATGTTCATAATCGTTCATGACCGAATAGCTTCACTCTAGATATTTTATTGTATACGTTTTTTTCTTCTTTTTTGTACTATCCTTTCTGTACCAAGTAATTCACAGTAATCTAGGAAAGTTTTCGAAACCTGCCACTTTTGTCTTTTATTCTTGAACAAATTGCTAGTTGGCAACCTTGAACGCGTTTTAACTTGTGAGGCAAGTATTTAGGACACAGACAGTATCCGCATGACTATGAACGAGTAGTGTTCGAATCGTAGCGCTCTTACAATATGACACCCACTGGTTTTTAATGACATGGCTTTCTTTTATTATCCTCCGTGTTTACACTCCCGAAGTAAAAGCGAAGTTTCGTGAAGTTGAAAAAGAATCCGTAAAGCTCTCTAAATAGGGATGTTACGATTATTCGGCTTCGGCAGTGCCGAATATTCGGTTTCGGCCGAATATAAGTTCAAATTTTGCCGAATAATTTTTTCGGCAATGTTTTTTTTTTTTAATTATTTACACTCGTTCAGTGTTGACTGTTGAGCAAGCTTCACCGATTCTCCCGCTGTGCGTGTTTATATGATTAATTGTAATTTCTCTTCCTTTTCAAATGTTCAAATATTGATAACTATTGTATTCGCTGTTTATTCCGATTTAATATTTCTTTGGAAACGTCTTTATTTATGGTGATTTGTGATTGCTAAAACTGAAAAACGTAATATGACTGAAGGAAAATTCCGCTTAATTTTCAAAATACCAAAATCATTAGCATTTAATAGAAAGTATAATATGGTAGCTATTACGTCTATAAAGGTAAAAAAGCGATATGCATATTATGCAAGAGTTTATCAAGAAGCAATAAAGACCCACACAGACGGACGTTAACAGGCTAAGAGTCTCGACTCTCCAGCCCTGATTATGATCGTGTTGAATCATTTGAATGTCTTGTAGAATTTTGAATTTGAACTGGGACGGGCGTGTTTCTGGGTCCTTTCTATCTAAAAATAACTGGTGCAAAATATTTTCGAATTAAAACAATTTTTAGAACTGCCTCAATGAGGTCAAAGTTGCGATGAATCGTAAAAACAAACATTTAAGAAAATCCTGTTTTACGTCTCTTGTGAAAAGAATATCACTTCAAGTTGGCTTAAACGCGTAAATTTGTTTTAAAACACTTTGACTTCGTATTCAGGAGCAGACTTCATATGGTGCAACTCTGGAGCCCCTCAATTAGAGCAACAGTCCCTTCAAGGATGCGAGTATACGGTACATCCCGCACATTGTTCCGTACATCGTAGAGGAAAAAATCTCTTGCGGGTGGTTGGAAAACCACAGCCATGCGTTACAACCACTTGTAAGTGGGATTGCTTCTGTTTTTCACTGTTTGGAAGGAAAAGGCTGAAGGAAGCAAGTTGGAAGAGGGCTTCAACGCCATCACACGCTTCGCGAAGTCTTCACCTACTTGATGCGTCAGGACTCGGCACACAAACTTGAAAAGGCAGGACTCGACACACGAAATTCTATTGAATGTGTGGGTCTGTTGTCCAGTGTCCACTTCTCCGGATCTTCGAGTAGTAAGGCGATACTGATGCCCATGACATTAAAAAAAGCTCTTTTGATGGATATAATCATTGTCAACTTGACCGGTGTCTCTTGCTGGTGACTGACGATGTGGATGTGTGTAAACGCCATATTGATACGCCGTGGTACATTATTCGACTCATCCGCTTCCTCTATAGCTTTAATCATTAATTTTTTTAAATGATCTAGGTCACGAGGCGCTAACTCAGTATTATAGGAGACAAGCGAAGACAGCAACCATAACTTTAGCCATTGTTGAGTTCGGCTTATATTCGCGGACCTGGAGGATAGCAACGTCCGCGGCTGAGTCCTTGGCCGAGGGCAGTGCTTCGTACCGTGCCCTCCTGCAGATGGATTCGGCAAAGATAAAGAAACACCCGTTTCTTGTCACATAGGTTGACGACAATCGAAAATTTCTTCTGGAATAAAATCCGTTAGACCTCGTAGTTGACTTTACCACCATGCATGAGTGATGGAACGATCAGGCAACCCCTTTGTTTGGACAGCGTTGATGTTGACCTTCCAGAATGGGGCTGAATTCGAACAGCAGGCCTTCGCAGGCGTATTTTAGATGAAACAGATGGTTCCATTTTGAAAAACTTAGGTTGCGCTTGATCGATGAAGTCGCATTGGGCGGTGAGTCGTTACGCAGCTATAGCACAAAACTTCGTTCGGTCGTGGCGGGACGAATCTCCGTTTATTTGTCGCACGTTTCGACCAAACCACTCAGTTGTGAAATTATGGCTGATCATATTTTTCGACGCGCGGCATCGCTCTAACGTTAAAGGAGCTGTGGATGACTCTATAAAAGTATGTATACCGTACTTAAATCGTGAACAAAAACATTATCACTCCTATTTCGTTGCCCGGGTGATAAATACAATTATCTCAAACCATAGCGTCTCTTATTTATTTATTTAACCCTCTTTTTTTTCATGTTGCTAAAACATAAAGGTTTCAAACTCGTAATGCTGTTTTACTGTAGTTTTAGCCTTATTTCATCGGCATCAGAAGTAAAACCGATGACGATGATCGTATGCCATCGCCGATAGGATGTTCAGCCATTTCATATGACTAGTGCTTCCTCTTAATACCATCGCCAATTGAAAAATTGGCCATCACCGACTGGTTGATACAATTCCATCGGACCATCGTTTAATCGCCATCGCCGATGAATTTGTTACGATGATCCATCGTAAAATCGTAGTTCGACCGATATTGATCGTCTTCACACCATCGTATAATCGGCTATGGCCATTGCGCTAGGCACTGTGTCCCACTATATGTAATTGCTATGGTAATAATATAATCGGCTTCTTGACCGTGAAGTGAAGATAAAGAAGTACTGCAGCGCCTGCATTGTGTAGGCAGGACTCTACCGTACCTATGATTCTGCGGTCCATGGCCTCAAAAAGATCGGGCGCCGTTTATTTCTTGTTGCTGGCGCCAATGCGCATTTTTAGAACTCAGAGAATGTACATAGTTGGTGCAGGGAAAACTCGTAAGAAACGTATTCCTGGGAAACAGAAACAAGCACAATAAGGTTTCTGATTTTAGGCTAAAATGAGAATTTTGATATGCTTGGGGCAATCCTAATTCTTAGTTTGTTCCGAAACTATTTTACATGCGATGTATTTCTAATGAATCCAGAAACGCACCCGTCCCAATCGAAAACAACTAATCTAAAAAACAAACACCCTCAAATATGTCGCACCGTATTACTCCAGTCACTTCAAACAGTTTTTTTTTCGTTTTTGGCTCGTGCCGAAACTTATTATTCGGCTGAATATTCGGTTTCGGCAAAATTCACTATTCGGCACATCCCTATCTCTAAACTCCGGAGTCATCTGAGTTTTAATGAAACATATATACATATGTATGTACGGTATATATTTTGGAAATTTCAAAAGAATGAAACTCAACGAGTTTTCATGCTAAAAAAAATTATAGTTTTGGAAACATTTCTAACAAAACTAGAGAGCCGGATTTTCTATTTTCTACTTCGTTTTCATTTGATATGCGATTTTCAATTGCTAACTGAAATACTTACAGAAAAAAAAATTCAGTTCTGAGCTGTGATAAAATAAAAAAAATGAGGGTAAAACTGAAAAGATCCGGCTCTATAATTATAAGAATGTTTCATGGATTCCAAAACTGTCATTTTTTTCTAGAAGGAAAACTGATTGAGTTCTATTAATTTCCCAGTGGAAAAATCAAATTTGACAGAATGGGAAATGAACATAATTTCATGGTGAAATGTTACATAATGAACTTTTTTGCACTAGTAATAAAGTTTGAATGTTGTATTCAATATTCATGTTGTATTAGCATCGGGCCCCATTACGACTTACCTTTGAGGTCTTAGTACCAACAAGAATACAAAATAAATTCCCAATTCCACTTTGGGCCCTTTTTTTGAGTGGGGAGTTATAGTGCCCGTAACCCCATAATAACTTAGGACACACTTTTTCACTACATAAGGATGCTTTTTCAGACAAAAAAAAAAAATTGCTAATTCTGACCAAAATCGCTGGGATGCCCCCATTAAGTCCATGTGATATATATATAAAATTATCTATCGTGAGAGAGAGAAAGAAAAACAGTAGAAGTTGGCTAAAGAAACACACTGCAGTGGATACATAAGATGTTAGCAAAAATCGGCTCCCTAACATCGAAACGTCGACAGCCATACAGTCCAACTTTCCCCAAACCTTTGCTCCACATTTTCAGAGTGAACCTTCAATCAATACATACCTATAACATTCTTAGCAATATATTTCCCTTCTTTCAAAGCTAATTTTTAACATGCCTCATTCTGTACCTTCAATGGCCATAACAGAGTAAATACCATGAAATATAGGTGCTGGGTTACATTTAAGGCACGTGTACAATTGATTACTGACGTGTGTTGTCATCAGCATTTCTGGGTTACCTGTGTTACACCAGTGACCCAGCCAGTCGTTACTCGTGTCGCAATCATAGTTCAAATGATGATTGCGAACGAGTTAGGTATTAGGTATTATAAGAAGATTTAAGCTCCCTAAATAAGTACTAAGCTCTTCTAAGAGAGGAAAAGGAAGGGACATATAGTATGTCGACAGAAAAACGGGGAACCCATGCACGAAGGTGTTCCCACACAGGATCAACGCGCATGNCAAGTCGGGAAAGAAGAGGAAGAACAGACAACAGTAAGATCAGTAGGAGTATGAAAGTGGAAGGAAGCAAAGTGGGCACGAAAGACAGACGTCCCGAAGGCCTAGCTAATGGCTGAGGTAACCTGCTCAAACCCACTGGTGCGAATGAGTTACAGTTACGCAAGTCACTGCTCAAAAACATCAATTACAAATAAAGGAAACTCCAAATTATGCAAATGAGCAGCGAGTTAACACCACAGTCTTAGAGCAAGCAGCTCAAGTTTATTTGTTTATAAGCTTACGTCCACAAAATTACAACAAACACTGATATTCATTATTGTTAAGGTTACACCACTCATCGATAGATGATGCTCTCATGACCACTTTTCGGCTTACAGTAACGTTTTTTTTTCAGCTTATGGTAGCCCGACTTGCGAGTGCTTAGAACACACCTCTATTAGAAGCGGTCTCAGTATCTGCAAGAAATTAGGGTAGCCAAATACCTTACATACACTGAGAAGAAAGCCCTCCTGTAATGAAAATAAGGCACTGTACATAGCTAAACACGCACCTATTTTTCACTACTGTCCAGTTAATTCATCCACTGGAGTATAACACCATTCAGTATCAGGTGAGTACTGGCCAAAAAAATTTTACTTACCAACCGATTTTGCTAAAACTTGGCTCATATATGTAAAATCGAAAAGAATATTTTATTATTACTCTTTTTTATTTTTTACATAGAAAATGGGTTAGTACAAAAATATACATAAAATGAGGTAGGGGAAAATGCATCTCTTGTTAGGGTTGTTGAGCAAGAGAGCTAGTTTATGGTTCAAAAGAAGCGAATAGTTAGAATGTTCCAATGTACACTTTTGCAGTGGT
>LQNS02007216.1:12174855-12192896 GCA_001587735.2 Parhyale hawaiensis
TAGTGTGACGACTCAACACGTCCTCCTGATCTGGAGTCCCCTCGAGTGCTACCTCGAATCGCGGGTCAAGGTGCTACCGACAGAGGTACTCTGCCGGGAGCGCACCACTGCAAAATTTGTAGCCCTAGAAAAGGTTATATATGGAGGTTTTGATATTCAATATAGTTTTTTAAATTTTTCAAAAAAAAGTGAAATTTTTGGGAATAAGTTATTATGACAAAGTGCACTCCAAAAAGTCTACTAATTCGAAAACTGAAACCAACAATAGATTCCTTGATGGAGGGTTAAAAGAGGCTTTTTTTAGACCAAAATCATCTCTGTAGCTCAAAAACTGTAGGAGGAGATGCATTTTGTTGAAAAAATTTAATTTTTCATGGGAGAGGTGCAAATTCCCGTTTTCTTTGAATAATTCATTTTCTATGGGGAAAATGGAAAAAAGTACAGGAGTCTAACCCCCATTCTGTTTCGATTTTACAAATGTGAACCAAGTTTCATTCAAATCAGAACAAAAATCATAACCCTTTTCTTTCAACAGTCGTCTTTTCAAATTTCACCATGAAGGTTCCCGCCAAAGGGTTCAAATTTCGTTTCTTTATTCATGTTCCGATTTGGATGAAACTTGGCACAGATACGCAAAATCGAAAAAGAATGTGGGTTAGACTCATGTACTTTTCTCCCATTTTCGCCATAGAAAACGAGTTATTCGAAAAAAACGGTTATAGGCGGGAAAAGACATGTTCTGCTGCATAACTCGTTTTCTATGGCGAAAATGGGAAAAAGCAAATGAGTCAAACCCCCATTTATTTTCGATTTTATATCTTTCTGCCAAGTTTCACGAAGATCGGGAAAATACTAAAAAAGTTTTTGAAGTAAAAAATTAAGTGTTACGAAAAAATCTCACTCCCGCCCCTATTTCACCCACTTAGGATTATACTGGCGGCCTAAAATTTCGCATGCGTGTCAGTCTGATGTATAACAACTGTTTAGTGAAAAAAAGGATTATGAACATTTTAAGGTTTTTTGCCAGGTCTCTCCCCTTAAGGTTACACCGCTCATCGAAAGATGGCGCTCTTCTGACCACTTTTCGAGTTACGGTAACCTTTTTTCAGGTCATAGTCGCCCGATTTGGGAATTCTGACAACACACTTCTGGTAGAAGGGATCTCTGTATCTGTAAGAAATTAGAGTATCTAGCTAAATACCTTAAATAGGCTACGCTGAGAAGAAAGCCCTCCTGTAATGAAAAATAATCACTGTACAGAGCCAAACACGCACCTATTTTTTCAGTACTGTCCAGTTAATTCATCCACTGGAGTGTAACACCATTCAGTATCATCAACATAATCCAGGAGCTTCCTCAGATCTTTCATGCGGCCAGTAACTTGACTTTTTTTGAGTATGCCCTGAGCTCTGTCAGCATTTCTCTCGAACCAGACTTTCGCCATTGTTTTTGCAAGAATATCTTTGGCGGACAAGCCTTCCTGGCCTTCATGCGTGGGTCGCTGAGGGGCAGCTGTACGGGTAGATATGGGTGTTTGCTGTCGACTTATCCGCCTTGGCAAGGACTCGGTGGGTATGCTCGCCACGCGAAAATCTTCTCCGAGGTTGACGGAGCCCGGCGGGATGAAGACGGGCGATTGATGGCCTCCAGAGCGAGTGGACTGAATAATGCCAGGTAAATTACCTGTAAATATAAAACAAATTGGAATGAAATCTGTGGACAAAGGGCAAATAAAAAGTTTGAGTAAAGTGGCTGGGATTGGTTGCAGTCAACAAAGGTACCTACACAAATAGCCTACTTTCAAAGCCTAACTAGTAAAAGAGGTGAGGACAATTAAGATCATTTATCTTCGAACACACTAATAATGGATGCCATTTTAACTTTGAAGTAGATTTACGAATATAATATTATGGAAAAATTTTCAACTCGACGCATACGGCCAAACATTACAAGGCCCAATAGGCAGTCAGTGTGCCCGCAGCTCGCACCGCATCCTTTGGCAAACAACAGCTGGCAATAGCAAAGCGCAGCTGAGAGGCCCCAGCTTACCTGTAACACAGTTGAGCAAGAACACATAGTACCGTACTGATGAATTTCTTTTATATCATTTTAGCTCCAGTAAATATTGCTTTTTTTTCTCAACAGGTGCACCTAGCAACCGGTAGTCTCTCACACTGGAGCATTAGTGCATTTTCTATAAGACTGGTGGATATCGTTTTTTATTTTCTGTCCAAAATTTTTTATACTGAAAAAATAAACTTTTACTTTTTTGCAATAACAATAAAACTACATATTATAGAAAGCTACCATTTATTCCAATCCATGACTAAATGGCTAGAAAAAACTGAAACTCTGATAATACCCAAAGTTAGGCTAGTTAGATTTTATGAATTACAGAACTGAATAGAGGCAAGGAAGCTTAAATCCCAACAGAAGTCACTGAAAATTGAAATTAAAAAAAAAAAATAGGATTTGGAAAAGTTTCACCCCAATAGAAATTACATAATGAAGTCCTAGAACTATGATGAAAATTCATTTGAAAGATTTTTGATGCTCTTATCTTTTAAAAAATACAGTATGTCTATTTCTCAACAGTTTCTTGTAGAAACATATAAAATCTTTTTTAGGGGCCCTTTTTGGGAAGTATTTACCAAACCTGAGCTGTTGTTTTCGGTACCACAGTGAATTTGGCCCGAGGTATTTTTTTTTTTTAAGAAGTGCACAAAACTTTGGAAGAAGACATGAGAAGTAAAAACTCAGCATTTTCATGCTGGTGGGGTTATATTTTGAGATGCAGCATGCTACATTCTAACAGTTTAGCTACTCCTCAAAACGTAAACAAACACCAACGACGTTTAGAGACATCTTGGACAATTAGTTTGAAATTGTGGATACGAAAGCAGAGATTGTATCACACCTTCAGTTGTAGAAAAAAAAAACGCAAATGAAGTGCGTAGCATCTAAAACATTATCCTAACTTGTTACATTTATTATTTTTAAGCTATTAAGTTATCAATAGTGGTAACGTTATTATCGTTACTTTGAAAGCTTCTTACAATCAATTTCGGGATATAACTACAGATATTTTGGCCTACAGTGGTACACAATATGCATGCAAGTTGGATATATGATGTGGAATTGCATGGATAGCTACATAATACTTAATAATTGGGTAAAAACAGTTGCAATTAATATGACTCCTAGAAAACAATAAAGTTCAAGATCCATCAAGTATTTGTTTATTCTGTATCCAAAGTGAAGGGTGTGTGAAAGGCTCTGCCAGGTTCAGAGTTGGCTGGTTTAAACCAAATAAAAAAAAGAAAAACATGGTTTAAACCAACCAAAATATCATGTTTTTTTTTTTGTTTATTTGGGTTTTATTCGATTTATTTGGTTTTTATTCATAAATATTGCAAAATAAACAGTTTTACTTCTAGAAATGATTAAATTTCAGTTACACAACTAAAAGGACGAGTTAATGGGTTTCTATTTAAAAATCCGTTTGACTGTTAGGCCAGTTAGGGTCAACTATTGCTTATGTTTATTAACAACTTATAACCTATTGAATTTTGTGTTATTTCATTTCAGAGATGCATTTCTAATTATATTCTGGTACGTCTGCAGCTACTAAAAATTAAAAGTAGTAGTTGAAATTTCTATTAGAGATCTCTAGCTAGTGAGCTCATGAGAAGGATGTAGCCATATAGCCATTTCATTTTCTTTAGTTCAATACTCTGTTTTAATTAGCTAGTTGCTAGCCATTTCTATTGAGTTTTCTTTTTATTTTGAAGTGTTTAAGTGCTTTCCAAAGGATTTTATAGCTATATCACTTTCTTCAGTTCATTACTCTTTTTGTAATTAGATAGTAGTTACTTAATTCTGTCAAGTTGTATTTATAATTTGAAGCATTTTTCAAAGGAGTTTACATTGCAATGATGATAAATCAAAGCTTCCCTGCAGTTTGGATATTAAATGTAACCATAGCAAATATAGGTACTCTGCTAACTGCTTTTTCTTAACATCTTGTCTTCAAGTCATTCTTCTACAATGGGAAGTTGAAATGAAGCGACTAAGTTTGTTGATGATTAACGAACTACATGTTTACAAAGCAGAAAACACTTTACATGTTGGATAAAATTCTTAGAACTAGAAAGAACAACAAAATATAGAAAAAATAAACTAAAAACACACATTTTTGGGGGTGTTTCAACAAAAAAAAACAAACATAGCTTTTGGTTAAAAAAAAACATGGTTTTTGTCAGCCCTGGCCAGGTTCATGATTTCGTGATTTTTTCACTCAGGAGTTTTCACATTTCATGCCATATAATCGCCTTAATTTTGAGTGAACCATCACCAGATACGTCAAGAAAAGCCTTTCACTTGCACGTTGATGCCAGACTGTACAGTGTGCTAAATGTGACGTCAAAATCATGACTTTACCTGTGTTTATCTATTTTTGAGTGGAGAAAAGTAAATGTTTACAATTGGAACTGCTGTATTGTGGTTATTTGCGGTGATGTTTCCAATATTTCCGTTTAATAATGCATATAACTCGTCAAGGTTTTGAAGGTTACAAAAACAGTAAAAACCGTTGCTAGAGACATTAAAATGTCTCCCATACTCGACATTAGCCAAATAATCAACTTAATAATGAACACTTGACACCAAAAAAGTTGGGAAGAGATAAAAATATTAATGCGCTGCCAAAGTTCTTCAGCCACAGAATATGCTGCACGAATGTGCACAAACACTGCAAGTGGCTGCAGGCTCAGATAGCAATGGTGGCGGACCCGCAGCTTGCTAATGTTACTGTAGTTACAGAGGCGCAGTTCACGTTTCAAATGTATGGCTAAATTACAAAGAGTGACTGGGGGACGACTCAAGTTACGAAGCTCACATGCGAACGTAGTTTGAAGAAAACCTGTACAGTGCACCTAAGGAACTGCTTGTGCATTGGAGATAAAAAAAACATGTCACTTTCGTCTCGGCTGTACGCCGCAGTCAGTCGATTTTGCCAAGTTGTGCATTCTGGAGTTTCCTTGGGAGTTTATACTACCCTCTATGATAGTAATATGGGAAGAAAATTATGTAGTAAACTTTCATACCTATCAGATTTTCAAATCTCAACGATTCATTCGTATTTTCTCTGCTTGGTGTTTGTTGAGCAGACGTAGAATACTATAGATGACTTGTCAAAACCTCAACTAGTTCATAGTTCATACTTGTGCCGCACAATGTCAAAAGTGGTTTCTTAAATGCATCGCCCCCATCACTTATATATTACTTTTTTGTCTTAACTCCTGAATGTTTTAGATGCAGTCAGAGCTGAAAGCCAATTTAAGAATCCCTAGTCGTAACACCAGGGTACGATTTTATATTTCCTACGTGTGCCTAGGAAATATAAAATGACACCAACCCACAATCTTTCCCTCTCGTTGAAGCATTGTTCCGTGCACTGAAAGTGCATTATCTGAACTACTATGGGAGTGGTTCCACAAAAGCTTACGCACTTGATACAATTTCCAGTTTTTTTCACTTATTGTGGCTATTCAGCCACCGAATATGCTGCACGTCTGTGCACTAACACTGCAAGTGGCTGCAGGCTGAGATAGCAACGGTGGCGGACCCGCAGCTAGCTAACGTTGCTGCAGTTACAGAGGTCTAGTACCAAGTCTGCACGGTGTTTGCACTGGTGTGGGGCGGTTGGCAACCGCTGTGTGGCACGTCGAGCGGGTGGCAGATAGCCGAACGGCCTGTAGACATATAGGCCAGCAGCGAATAAGCAGCTCTGTAGTGAATAAGTTGTTGCGGACCAAACTACCGGAGATTGACAACACTCCTTAGCCCGCAAGGGCGTGTTGTCCGGTGTAGCGGCCGTCACACGTGAGGCCCAGGCCTAGAGAGCCTGGTGTTCTGGGAGAAGAGAACTCTGAATGTAAATCCCCCTGCTGCCTTGTAGGTCATGTCCACCACGGGCAGAGTCTAAGGGAGAAAACCCTGAGGAAGAAACCCGGAGGCAGATGATGGGCCATCTTCTGGCATTTCCTGAGGCTTGGCGGGCGCTAAAGATGCAGGGAACTTGTCCTTCCTCTGTAGCAAGCTCGTCGAGTGGAGAGGTGGAGTGTGCAGACTGGGCAGCGTACACTCTTCAACATTTGCCCCGGCTAAACGAAGAGTCAACATGTCTTGACGGGACTGAGCAGTCACGGGTTCTAAGTACCTCCAGATTGGTGGAGGAGCGTCACGGGCGAGTCTGACGGTAGGAGCGGCTATTTAGTTGCACTGGTCGGCTACCCCCTGCCAATGCCTGGCAGCCCCAGGCCAACAGGGTGCCGACACGCCACATTTACCGTCTCCACTGGGTAGCTATATGGAGATAGACCGAGTAGAAGTCGAATGGTGAATGTAATGTATATACCCGCCAAAATACAAAAATACTTACGGATTGCTACCTGGAATTTTCGGACAATGCTTCCTGGAATGGACAACGTTGACATATAGCACGGCGAGATCAGGAGTTTATTGATTGATCGAGAGCTAGGGGAGGCTGCGGGTGGATATTACCGCCCTACAGGAAACTCGGCTGGCTTGTTGCGGCTCAATACGAGAAGAACGTTATACTTTTTTGGAAGGGACTAGAGGAGAATCAGCCACGCTATCAAGGAGTTGGCTTTGCTGTAAGGAACAGCCTCGTTGACGTCAATCTCTAACTCCTGTCGGCGTTATCTGAGAGGATAATGGTACTGAGCATTAACACTGGGGTCAGCAGAGCCTGCGTGAATTGTGCCTATGCCCCTATACTGGCAGCTTCTTCTGAGAACAAGGATGAGTTCTATGGAGCTCTCCGTGAAGTTTTAATTTTAAGTACCGTTCATGAAGAGGCAAGGTTGTACTTTTTTTGCGACTTCAAGGGAAGAGATGGTTGAGACCACAAAAATTGGCCAGCATGCATCGGGCGCTTTAGCGTAGGAAATATGAGAGAATGGCCAGACTACTCGAACTCTGGCCTGTAACACTGGGGTCAGCAGAGCCTGCGTGAATTGTGCCTATGCCCCTAAACTTGCAGCTTCTTCTGAGAACAAGGATGAGTTCTATGGAGCTCTCCGTGAAGTTTTAATTTTAAGTACCGTTCATGAAGAGGCAAGGTTGTACTTTTTGGGCGACTTCAAGGGAAGAGATGGTTGAGACCACAAAAATTGGCCAGCATGCATCGGGCGCTTTAGCGTAGGAAATATGAGAGAATGGCCAGACTACTCGAACTCTGTTCAAATCCTGCCCTCTCTGTAACCAACACATTCTCCAACATGAAAGAACGCTGCAAAGTGTCTTGGAGTCACCCAAGGTCTGGACATTGGCATCAGATTGACTTCGTTATCACCAAACGTCCAAACCTCAACCTGTAAGCACTCAATCGTTCATACCACAGAGCCGACTGCAACACTGATCACACCTTAGTGCTTAGCAAGATCAGCGTAACAGCAAGACGTTCACATAGAGCCAAGCAGAAACCACTTCCACGAATCAATGTTAAGAACATCAAGTGTTCAGAGAGAAGAGCTGCTCTTACTGAGGAGTTTGGGAGTCGTCTGGACCGCTGTACCTTTGACGGAACTGTTGATGAGCACTGGGGGAAGTTGAAAGCTGAAATATAGGTATGACAGTAGAGCAGTGATTTGCGACACAGAGCGGATAGCAAGAAAGGATTGGGCTGAAGAAAATGCGGAGACGCTTATGCCGCTGATAGAAGCTAAACGGCCGGCAATGCTGGACTATAACAAGGGTCCTACTCACGCTTCGCACGGGCGCCTCAAGGAGACGAGAGTGGCAGTTCAGAGTGCTTCCCGGAGCTGTGCTAACAACTATTGGAGAGATCTTTGCTCAACCATTCAGGCTCCTTTCGAACAGAGAGACCTTAAAGAACATTACAACCTCTCCTAAGAGTTGCACTAGGTCCAGGCGTTACGAGCCCCACTTAAGAGCAAGGACGGCGCGATTGTTACTGACAAATGGAAGCAGCTTGAACGTTGGGTGGAGCATTACTCGGAGTTGTATGCAAGAGAGGCCCTTCTGATTCCTCATGGCAATTTGGAACAAGCTCTCCCTCATATGCCGCAGCTGGCGGAACTTGACACCCAGACGAGTGTAGAGGAGCTAGAATCGGCACTTGCTGCCCTGCCCAGTGGAAAGGCACCGGATTTAGACGGCATTCCGGGAGAGGTCGTGCGGGTCAACAGGGATGCACTGCTGGTTCCCTTGTACTTTGTACGACTTTCTTCTGAAATGTTGGGAGAGTGGAAATATATATCCCCCACAATATGAGAAATTCCCTGATTATCACGCTCTATAAAAGGGAGACATAGGATCGTGTGACAGTTTCAGAGGAATATCACTGATAGAAGGCGTGAAGGCATTTGCAAAATTAATCTTGAGACGGTTGCAAGTCTTATCAGGGCGAGTACTACCGGAGACACAGTGTAGATTTCGGCCTGGTCAGTCAACGGTTGACATGATTTTTACGTTAAGGCAACTGCAAGAGAAATGCAAGAAACAGAGAAGGCCGCTGTACATAGCATTTGTTGATCTAGCGAAGGCCTTTGATACTGTGTGCAGACCTGCGCTGTGCAGGGTCTTGCAGAGCATTGGCTGTCCACCCAGGTTTCTTCGGCTCGTGATCGCATTTCATGAATCCATGAAGGCTAAGGTCCAGTACGAGAGTGCTAGATCGGACTGGTTTCAAGTACGAAATGGAGTGAAACAAACCTGCGAGGTGGCTCCTACGCTTTTTGCTATTTAATTTGGAATCATGCTGGAGTATGCATTTCGTGACTGTCGCGAGGGCATGGACATCAGAACTCGCACAGACGGATCGCTGGTTCAAATTTAGCTAGGCTGCGCTCGAGGTTGAGGACGCGGGAACGGTTGTGCAGAAAACTACTGTTTGCAGACGATGCAGCTCTGGTTGCCCACGACGCTGATATTCTTCAGGATCTGATGATCAGACTGGCTAAAGGATGCCAGGTCTTCTCCCTGCAGCAAGACAGTGGTACGGTAATGGCCGAGGGAGCACCTACGCAGCCTTCTATCCTACTGGGCGACAGTGAGCAAATTCGTTTATCTTGGTTCAGTGATGTTGCAAACAGCATCCCTAGAGGATAAAATCACCTCCCGTATTGGCAAGGCGACAGCAGCTTTAGGCAGATTGAGGAAGAAGGTTTGGGAAAACAGCAAGCTCACAATAAAAACAAAGATGCTCATCTACCGAGCCTCCGCGCTGTCGTCCCTACTATACGGAAGGGAAACATGGACCGTATATTCACGACAGGAGAAGCCGCAGCATCTCCGCCATAATAGAAGGTCTGTTCAGTAGTGGTTTGAGTAGCTAGATTTGAACCTTCATCTCGCAGAACTTTAGATTCTAGGAATAGGTTAAGCAGTATGTTAAGTAGGAAGTGTCAGTTGATAGTAAGAAGGATGATAATGTAATGAAGATACATAGGAAGTAATGGCGCTAGTTTAATTCGCAAAGAGAATCAAACCACCGCCATTCTAATACTATTATCTATGTGTATCGTAAGGTAGAATAACAGTGTAGCGTTTGTAGGATGGAAGAGGTATGAGAGTTTATTGCCGATCATTGTGTTGATAGCTTCCAGAAGGTCAGCGCTATAATTATTGAATTGCTGTCGTACAACATTGTGTAAATGATGTTTATGGCTAAGAATTGCTTCTATTAGATTGGTGTCAGACGAATATATCTATTTGTCTATCGAATTGTTAATTTATCAGTTGTCCATTCAATAATTACCGTCAGCAACATTTATTGTCCTATTCAAAATTGAGTTACGTTAACGTCCCCATTCTTCTCCTTGTTGCCTTTACAAATAAATTTATCTTATTCTAATAAAAAAAAACCTTATTAACCCCAGCGTTTACCAGTGAGGTCCGACCGCTGGTCGGAACGCCCCAATACCGGCCATAACTATTTAAATATAAATCAAGTCCGGACGAAACAAATTGTGATAGGGCCATAAGGTATATCGTAATTATTACAAAATAGGATTGAAAAAGCATGCAATAGAGATGCACTGGTATCCAGCCCCTTAGGCTGGGAAAGCCCTGGAAGATTGCTTGATGATATATACATATATATATATTGCTACGACTGAGTATATAGAAAAGACTATAAAAGTGGTGTCCAATAAGTCATAATTAACAGTGTCGATGATTCCTAGTTGCATTCAGATGTTCGCCTGAAGCCTGATCACCTTCCAGGCGTGGGTCTTTATGTAACAGGGGAATGTCAGTGTGAATGAACCAGACAAGTTAATCTCACATGCATCTGAATTAGGATTGAATATAGGTAGGTGTTATGTGCGTGCCTTAATCACCAGGCCAAGGCACGACACGTCCAACACCAACCTGGAAACTAGGACCACTCCCTTCGTTCTTGGTAGAACTCTCCAATCGCTCTTTGCCTGTTGCTCACTTCTAGCAACGCTTACCATCCATCCACGCTTCCTTCCCAAAGTTGCAGAAAATTCCGATCCGAGGTTCTTACGCCCCGGGTATACATAGATCAATTCTCTGGACCCACCAAATTCTTAACATCTGTATGGCGCCTAACAAGTTTACATTTCTTCGGCCGAAATTGAACGAGGCATCGTTACGGATCCTATGAAGTCAAGCGCCCGATAGGCAAAGGCAGACCTCTCTGATTCTTTATCATACATGTCAACTCAAGCTCTCTTACACTGGTAACACTTCGCCAAGGTTTGATCTGAAGCGCACACTTCTGCACTCTTGTAGCTGAAGTTGCTCTGTTCTAGAAAAATTCCTTTACTAGCTAGAAAAGGTCTTCTGGATCCTACCCACCAGTTGTTCTTCGAAGGAACAGTGGATCTAGGCTCCGCCGCTGGGGGTTCGTTATTCTCTGCAACTCTCTAATTACCACAAATGGACTCCAGGAGATTCCGATAGCATCTTTTCTCTTCCCCTGACTGTCGAAGTACTAGGATCGGTGTGCTCCTTCTTGCCAACAATTTCATTTTCTTGCCAGGAAGTTTGTCTCCTTGTCATCCGCTCCCAAAGGTAATGCTGCGAGTCTTACCCTTATAAGACATCGCTGACTGAAATTACTCAGCCAGAACCAAAGTTACTGGTGCATGGCTGCTGCCACATGTTGAAAACGTGTGCATAAGACTCGAACTCTTGCTTCAGACGCCACCTAACAAAAGCTCAAAAACTGAATTCACAGACTATTCCATGTGTCACATCTGTATGAGAATCCAATGAATCTGCGGATGCTCAAGAAGAAACCTACGTGGTAAGTCCATATCTCAAAGGTGATTCTGCATTCTACTGAGTAGTCAAGATTGATTTCATTCAGACTCACTCAACTGAGTTACCCGGACCTTCCGGCAGGGGATTGTGTTCGGCTACTCAAACTAAATTTCGGGAGTTGATTCTTAACAGATTAACTTTAAGATTCAACCCAAATTTCATACTGTTTCATAAACTAGCAAGCTCCACAGACTCACTGTAGGCTAATTAGCCTGCTCTTCACAGTTGAACTACATACTCAAACACCAAGGCCAAGCCCACGTCTGCCAATCCCGGCCCAGTATCAATATACGTCTTCTCTTAAGCTTGTCTGCTGTTGCGCTCATCTTAACTTGAGGTTTCAAAGACTTCAGATTCTCTTTTATTTATACAGCCAGATGCCTGTTAGACCCTCCAATAAATCGTAAGCTTGTTCGGAATAAGTTACCTACACAAAACAAATAGATATTTCATAGATTCTGTTTTCCTGGTACACTTGTTCCAATAGCTAACATTACAGCATAGTCGAAAGTTTAATCTCAAACTGTGGCTACCCTCCTCCTCCGATTATTATTAAAACTTCATGCTAGGGCCACCACGGACAGGTAGTACAACCCAAATGAAGCATTATGCAACATGGAGAGCCCGAAACGCTGCTACAGTACATCCAACAAAAACCAATAACAGCTGACTTAAACACCAGCAGGCCAACACGACCGCAAGCCGATGCCGACAATGAATTCCAAAGCGAAACAGACCAGAGCAAGAAGCACCGGCTGAACTGACGAGTTCGGCACTTAACATTCTCCAAGGTCAAAGAGTGTGCATCAACCGGAGCATGTGTGATTCTCCTGAAGACCTTGATGTCATTGACAGACGAATACAACCAATATCTTTCACTGTTTTACACCTTATAAAACATACGAAGTCCAGCCACCTCTCTCCTATGGGACAGATTCACTAGATCACTCTCAGTGCACAGCCTGCCGGCTGAACTAACAAGTCGGTCCAGTAGAAGCTAGTGACTGTCAGCAGCTGAAGCCCAAACCGGTAAGCATTATTGCAAAACGTCTTACACCACTACATCTTTCACCAAACACAGAATTTACCTTGAACAGGAGCCCAATCCAACTGGAAGCACGTGACACTGAATCACCTAATATGCGACTCAAACGTAAGCTTCTCACCAAAGACAACACCGAGAATCTCCAAGGAATTAGACCCCTGGAGCAAAGTGCCATCTATCTTCAGAGGCGGATGTGGCGGGAAAAGTGTCTGAAACCGACTGACAATCATAGATTAAGTCTTACAGGCATTCAGTTTTATATTCCAGGCTGATCACAATGCATTTTATGCACAACCGGTCCCTTTCAAGTGACTGGGCAACAACATTATGCATGCTGGGGCTAGGTATCATTGCTATCAAAGTGGAATCATCAGTATCGTTAATCGTGTTCTCTAACGCAGAGAGCATGTCGTTAGTATACAGAAGAAAGAACAGCAGGCCAAATACGATACCCTGAGGGACACCAGACACCACTGCAATTGAGAAAATCATCAACAGAGACAGTCTGCATTCATTCAGAGAAAAGTTACAAATGATTGACAGACGCTTACCACCCACTTCAAATAACTAACTTGAACAAAAGGACACTGAGCAACAGGCCACTATGGTTGACACTGTTAAAAGCCACAATATAGTCCAACTCTACAAGGCGTGCCTCAGAACTACAATCCAGCGCTGACAGTAAATAGTGTGACAGCCACAACAATGCGTTGCAACAACCCAAACCAGTTCTGTACGCAAACTGACCAGCAGGCAGCCAGTATGCAGCCTCAGCAAAACGACACAGCTTGCAAGCCACCAATTTCTTGAACACCTTTGCCAAAATGGGAGTTAGTGTGATAGATTGGTAGTTGGTGACATATCGGTAAATTTTGATTTAATCTATCAATTTTTCTACCAATATTTGGTTTTCAAATTTCAAAAAATCACCAAAATTATATCTTAGTGAAATCTTATAAATCTGCTCGATTGTAATGCAGGGTCTAAACTATGGAGAAAAATTTATTTGGAGTTTGTACCTACCACGAAGACTGATAGAAGATGCATCTTCCGTAGACCAATAAAATCCTGTTTTCTGTCTGTAACTAGTTTTGTATGCAAGATACAGGAATTTTGCAGGATACCTTTTATTTTAAGACTATTTTACACAAGTTGCCAAACTTTTAGAGTTCTATGACGCATAATAAAAAATGCCCCCCCCCCCCCCCCCNCCCCCCCCAAGAATACTGATCCTACCAGTCCCCTTAGTATAAATGTGTTGGAACCTGCATTGTGTTTACTACTATGAGAATTCCATGGGTCCATCTAGACAGGGCAGCTCCATGGAATTATTATCAGCAAAGAGGCTAGTTGTACGATATTTATAGCTACATCGAGTCTCGGTATTGTGAAGCAGATTCGGCATTGCCATGTTACAATGTGAAGGGTTCATTGATCTATCTGAAAAGCCTTACCAGACCGTGAAAGTTTCACGAGTGCACCCAGTAATCTCTAATATTATTTAGGTACAGTCCCGTTTGCATGTGCAAAGTAGTCAGTCTTAGGGGAAAATTAGGGTATCCTTTATGCAACTTCAGGAGAGAACAATCGGAATAGCAGTCAAGTGCAAATTAAACTGCTATTTCTAGCAGACCATAGGTAGAAGATTTGTTGTTTGAATGGAACATTTTCACACCTTCTCTTGCATGATACGATTCTGAGGGCAAAATTCACTGCCTCTTATAATTAGCTAGCATTATTATTATTATTACTAGTTTTTTAGCACAATGTACTGGACAAGAGTTATACCACCTTGCTAAAAGTGGAGCACGTAGTAATATTGAAAAATGTGGAGTAGGAGGATGTTAGCACACATGATCACCATGCATTTATACAGCAAGTAGGTAACAAAAGAATGAACATAGCACAATAACAGTAAAATTGGAGTATGAAAACAGATGGAAGCAAAGTAGACATAAGAAAGATGTTCCAAAGGCCTAGCGAAGGCTATGGTAACCTATGGAGATCACTCTCAAGGCGCGCCACCCAAGAATGTAGGGTATCGAAACCCAAATAATCCCTAAAGCTCATTCTATATCCCCCCGCCGGTTCTAAGAGAAAAATTCTCAACTGTCACCCCTTCCTACTTCCAGCTGCACCACTGCCTGATTTTCCAGTTCATATATCAACAAAAGACAAACAGAACAGTAGGTAGGTTACTAACGGGGAGAGCGGAGTCTGGGAGAGTTCTCAGGGAGGTTCTGCACAATGCTGTCTGGTGACTGCACTTGTCGGAAAACTGAACTGTCCATTTCATTGCCAGGAGTCTGTTCTGGAAAAGAATGATAATCCATTCAACATCTGGAAAAGGTTTTTATAAAATACCTAGCTAATGACTATTAGCTAATGAAAATTGCTGACTTGGAAGCTCAGAAGCCAAACCATGAGAACCATGAATTTCTGAAATTAAAACTTAAATTTTCATCTTGAAGTAAATATCTGCCACAAAAATTTTAGCAGCTCTCATTAGCTACTTGAAACAGTCATGAAACAACTAATAGAATATAAAATAATAGGGCTACCAAGTAGACTAATGATCAATGATACCGTACAAAGAATACATAGCATCACTGGAATTGACAACTTTTTATAAGCAAAACTTACCTTCCGGAACAATGAAGGGAGAGAGAGAAAAATCACCATAAGCCATAGCAAACAGAAAATTTGCCTCACGAAACTTTACTGTGTGAGTTAACAAGAGTAAATGAAAATGTAGCTATGTACCAAGTAGGACAATATTATCTACAAGAAAAGGTTGAATATTTTCATGAGCTTTTTTTTCAGTGATGACTGAAGGTGAACTGACTCTGCACATGACAAAAAGAACCATTAGTTAGAATGTTCCAATCAATACTTTTGCAGTGGTGAGCGGTAGGCAGAGTACCTATGTCGTTAGCCTGAGACTCGCGTAGCCAATAGCTTCTGAAGTTCATGTATTTAATAGTCCATTACTAAGAACCGGCACTGAGGATTGATTCCCACTAGGTTTATAGTGGGACAACATATCAGCACGAGCGGTACAGCAAGTGGGCACGATATTCAATTACGGCTGGATGAGTAATTAATATTGCTATTAATTATGAATGGAAGGCAGACTGCAATAACACTTAGGGGAAATGTTACTATCACCAGCTGCTCAGCCTATGATAAGCATAAGCAGGACTTACATAGAACTTTATTGACGATTACTGGAGGAAGGCACGGCAGGTACACCCGCGGACTAGAGATGTTTGCAGGACGAATGGTGAGAGACAACTGCTTACATTTGGCATCTACCGGTATGACTATAGCTCCTAGTTCTTACAATCAAACAGCAAACGACCAACTTTCCAACAGTTGTGCCATGTACACGTCAGGACAATGCTACCTCGGGCATTCACACCTTATGCACGGCTTTCCCTATCCAACAATGAAAGCAAATGGACAAAGGAAGTTGAAAGATTCAAAGAACATATATAGTTAATAATTGGAGGCGGTGTACTATATGAAGTGGAGAAACATTGGCCTCTACCTCCAAAAAACATACAGCTAGGAGTTGTTTTGCGGCATCCAAGTGCTATCCGCAGGGACGTGTTTTGTACAATATTGAGTTGTTGAAGGACTTGGTCAGAAGCTGTACAATACAATGGAGCTGCATAGTGCAAGCAGCTCAGAATGAGCATACGATACAAATGAAGGAGAACTGCTCGTTCTACTACCTAGTGATTATGTGCCACTGATCTTAGTAGGTTAGTTAGTAGGAAAAAACTGGAGCTTCAGGTTAAGAACGTGGGAAGACCAATTGAGTTTGGGAGCATCTATAAGGACTCCTGCATATTTATTTTGCTGTACAAATCGTGTCGCCGGGTGGAGTTGCACATTTCCAGCGAACTTTGAAATAGCGCTGTCAGGGTTCTCTGGGGGCGGACGGTCCCGTATAGCTCTTGCGGGCCGTCCGGCTTGCGTGAATCGGCCTCCTCGGACGGGCCATGGCAATATGATGCCTGTGCGGACGGTCCCGGTAATAGCTACGCACAGGCCATCCGGCTTACTAAGCGGCCTGTAGCTGTAGGCCGTGGCGGCTAGCTGCTTTGGCTAGCGTGAAGATCCCTCCTTAGGCGCCAGAAACAATACTCTGTTTGCACAATACAAATATAAACTTCAGAGAATACTAGTTAAGGTTACATAGATAAACAGTTGTCTCTATTGTATACAGTTGACAACACTAGAGAACAAACAAGAGCGTTAATTATACATTCCAGGGGTGACTCAACCAAGTTACAGGCGTAAGCCGCAGCACGTATGATAGGCAGTAGTACTCCCAGCGGCGTAGGCCTACGCGCTGGAGAGGAGACTGTAGGCAACAGACCCAGTAGAAGTAGCCCTACTGAGTGTCCATAGGGGTGACTATACTGTTCTCGGAGCGGCGTGAAGAGTGACTGATGTCGGATGGTGAGTGGGTACCTGGTGTAGCATGACAAGCGCATAAACAAAGAGCCATAGAATTCGGTGCTTTTGCGTGAATAGAGGCCTGATGATGTACTATATGCACAGTAAGTTTCAACGTTGTAAGTTTAAGAAAAAAGTTATTAACGAAAAAGTGTGCACAACCATCATCTGCAAAATTGGGTTATAAATGTATGTTGGTTCTCCTGTATTCAAAAATTGTAGATTGTTGTCAGTGAGCCATTTATCAGTGAGTTTACCTCTAGAATAAGCATCTGGATAACCCCATGCTGGGTGATGTGCATTGGCATCCATGCAGATGATAACTACATGGCTTGGGAAGAACAGATAATAGTTCAGGGAGTTTTGTAATTAAATCTGAGTTGGGAAGGTCTGGTGGTAAGTACAATGTAACAGACATTTGTGGTAAAAAAAATTTTCGTAGCACAGACTTCTAGCCCCTCAGGGAGTGCTAGAATTGTCTGGGGTATAGTGTGGCTGAAGGCAACACGGCTTCCAAGACTGCCTGGGTGACTTTGTATATATCAGAAGCAGGGAGTATGTTCTTATGTGTGTTAAAAAGAGAGATAGCTTTTGTTTAGAGAGTAACTAATTGTGAGATTGTAGAGAGTAGTTCCTCCTGAGGAAGAGGAGGTGTTTCAGTCTGGGTTGATACTGAAATGCTACTAGCAGGGGCTGTCCAGGGATTAGAGTGTTTTACAGCTATGCCTGAGTTATGGCTCTGTGGATGTGAAACAGAGGGTCTAACTAGAGGAGGAAAATGATCTCTATAGGAAGGAGTGGAGTCTGAGATGGGAGATGGGGTAAAGCCGGCTTAGTGGAAGACTTCACAGATATCAGGGCATCTTTGTATGACATTTTCTTCGTAGCACGCACCCTTTCCACTGCTTTAGCTTGCTTCATCAGAGGACAGCCTCCATAGTTGGCAGTATGTGGTCCACCACAATTGCAACATACAGCACGGGTTGAAGATGGGCAATTACCAACCAGATGTGGGCCTGAGCATGCAACACAGCGTGGTCCAGAGTTACAGTTCTGTGTGCTGTGTCCAAAACGCTGACATTTGAAGCACTGCCACGGCCGGTCAATGTACGTCTTTACCTCGTATCTCTGAAGTGCTACAGTTACGTAGGGTGGGAGTGTTTGGTATGGAAAAATTACTTTGATCATA
>LQNS02007216.1:12314523-12327995 GCA_001587735.2 Parhyale hawaiensis
TGCGAGCAGGGTACGGCCTCGTATCCACAACGCTGTACTATTGTGTCTACGGGGTGGCCTGGATAGACTTCCCTGAGAATGCCACAGACAATCAGGTCATTGACAGAATGGAGCCGTATAAGCTTGATCCTTACTGCGTTGAACACCACCATCATTAAACGCTGTAATTACATAAGTGTTCTGTACTCTCGATAAATTTTCCTCATTACCTCCCGAAGGACGTTATATTTGTATCTTGATAGTTTCTCTGTCAGTTTCTCTATCTCCAAGATCACTAAAAAAGTTATGAGCGGATCAACAAGAAATTTACAGGGGTTGTTAGGCATTTTAATAGTAACAGATGATTAACTTTTGGTCAAAATCTGTTTATTTGACTACCTATTTTTTCTTAGCACAATGACTCAAAAGGTAATTAACAGACTTCCATAAAATTTACATGGGTTGTTGAGTATATTACGAAGAGTATATGACAAAATGTTTGTGAGGATCTGTTCGTTCGTTTGTCTGACGCATGTTAGATTTTATGCTTGTTAGCACAATAAATCAAGAAGTTACAAAAGGATCTTTATGAAATAATCCAGGAATTGTTAGCACTGTCAATAGATAAAATTTTTTAAGTTTTGGTGCTGATCGGTAGGTTCTATTTGTGTGTTTGAATAATGGCTGTCAGATCGTTTTTTAGCAACACCATCAAAAATCATAAATGGATTTTCAAGAGAATTACTGAAACTGTTAACACTGTCAAAAAGCACAAAATAATTAAGTTTGGGTGTTGATACAAGAAATTCATGGATTCAGAACAAATTTTAATTTTTTTGTTACCGTTACCTTGCTTGGCGGAGGCATGCGCTCTCAGAGTGCTCTAGTTGTGCTAGTTTGTACGTAGGCATACTTGAGTGAACATCTGATTTTAAATATATATTGTTCCTTTTCCCAAAAAAATACGAATTAGCCACCAAGAATGCCTCACGTGATCCTTAAAAAGTGTTGCATTTCCTTGTAATATCCCTTTTATATTAGTGAAATATCTTCATAAAATGAGTTGATTTCACTATAAATTTCATTGGCAATGAACGAGTTCACTTACACTAAACCGCTATTAATAAAATTAATGGAAGCCAGAAACATTCAACTCTATAATCACAAGCTTTGTGCCGTTGAAAATTTGGCACTCTACTGTCGAAACTTCACTTTACTTAATTCCTTATGGCAGGGCCCAGTACCGATCGATGAGCATGCAAGATAGCGTCGGTATAACAGTACGAGCATCTAACCGTGTGTCCGCACTCCAAGTGTATGTCGGCAGCTCAGTGCAGGGAAGCATGATATACCATAATGTTTGTTCCTAAGCTCTTAGTATCTGTGAGACTCATGTTGTGGGAGGATGTTCTGTGCTGCGGGCGTCGGCGAGGAGTTTAATGCATTAATATTTTTAGTGTTTCCTTGAACTGTGAAGAAATTATGCTACGCTTGCCAGTCACTGAGCTGCATTCTTTTAATCATAAAAAATTCCTACTGCAGAAGCGCGCTTCACACAGAAATATCTATGGCGGTAAGTTAATATTCACTTTTAAAAAGGTCGATCACACAGGAGAATGAATGAATTTACATTTTAATAGATGAACATCAACTTGCCCTAAATAGTATACCCATGTACGGCAGACATTTCAGTACAGCATCGGCAGAGAAAATCAATTGTTAACCTGGCATTGACGTAATGTACGTATTCGATTGTCTTGTCAGGAAATGATCTGGGTCAGGAGACCATGGACACCACAGTACGCCTGCTGGATCATCCACTCCTTTCTGTGTCAGGAGACCAAGAACGCCACAGTACGCTTGCTAATTTTTTTTTTTTGGGGGGGGGGTAGGNGCATTCTGCCATCGAGTCGCCACTCGCAAGGAGGAAAATAATTCTTTGTTTCTTCCACCACTCACGCCTGCTGGTAACATCAGTACCAGTGCTCCTTTCCAATTATCGTAAGAACAACGAGCTATTTGCTGCGCACAAATAAACTCAGACACCTGGATCAACTCGCAGTCGCCAAAACTCTATAAGCAAAACCAAGGTAGACTTATACACTCCTTGTCTTGTCGCTTAAAATGGGCAGAATTCGACCCTAGGCTCGTCAAAAGTAACTACTGATAAAGAGACCAGCGAGTAGAATCTCAGATCTGCATGATTCACTGAAGCCCCTAACTTCAAAGTCTAACGAAAGGTTGTTAACACAATGCTTGACACAACGATAGCAGACGACATATTCATCCACATAAGTGTGAGTTTAATCTCACACTTATGTCATGTCATGTCATGACCAACAATAATAAGAGGACTACAACTGGATCCGATGTGGCCTTGTCTTCTTCTAATCACAATAGCCAAAATGGCTCAGTATCTGTTTTTTTTTCGTATTTTGGGCCATGTTGGTTTCCAACTAGTTTGTTTATCAAGGCTCAATGTCGCTACCACTTCAAGCCGAAGTGACAGTTTCATAACATAAATGTCTCTGTGATAACCACACGGAGCAACGCGAATAGACTATGATCACTTTAACAAAGATTGGCTCTCTGTTGTAGCTACCAAATATCATATTGGGTACATGGTAGCCTCAATGGTCTAATCCGGCAGTGGTAGCTTTCAACCTTGAGACCACATGTGGGGTCTATCTGGTATTGTTACTTGGTTATTTGGAGTATGAATAATTCGAGACTTCCTTGCACAGAACATGCCGTGCTTATCATCCACTGCTTTCGAAATTTTCTTCAATTGAACTATGATGAGGCCAAAAGAATAGGAATATAATTACTTGAAGCAAAACTATTATCCATTATAGACTGAGCAGCAGGTCTACCAATATTCCACTTTGTTACATCTTGTCTATACTCATGAGATAGAACGTACAGTATATCTGAATGTGCTTCTGTATACAATTTCAGCAAAACAATAATAATGTAATCTATTAGCACAATAACTCCATATGATGGACTGCATCGAAGAGGAATGACTGTGCAGTGATTATGAAGATGGTTCATTTCATTCTTGCAGTTTTTTTTTTCTTGGGGGGGGGGGGGGCACACACACTTATTCCGACACATACGGAACGAAAGTATTATGACATCTTTCACTTCGTTGGCAGGTTATGAACAATTGTTTGTTGTTGCGAACAATTGAACTGCACCAGAGTCCCTGTTGGGCGCCGCTCTAGAGCTGCAGCTGAAACTTCGCTAGCACGTCCCTTTCGTAAGATAGGGGTTTGTACTTGAAACTTTCCTAGCAATAGCATTAGATGCCGCGTCTGAAAAGGCTTACAGTGGCCGTTCTGTAGCAATAGAATTGATGAAGTTGTGGTAACTGCGCCTGATTGTTTACGTGACAATAGGACGGGAAAGACAAAAACGGTCTTCAGATTCGGAATCACAAGGTGCACGTCCAAATTTTGAAGTTTCAATTGAGTGGGGACGGAATGTTAGCTGATGTCACCCACGTCAGGTAGTTACTGTGACCCCTTCTGAATTTATTTCAGGTGGATAACACTTGAATTAGGCCTTAGTTAATTTGTTATAATGAAAAGAAAATGGTTGCCAAATTGAAGAGCTAAGAGTTTTATTGCTATTCATACTCTTGCTATCGAACAACTCTCCGTTAGAACCTTCTTGCATTCCATGCCATATTTGATTGTGACATTGGTGAAGCCAATTTTGTGGCATTGGTGAAGCGACAGCATAGAAAACGTTTGAGAAACATGCTTCTTTGCGCGATGGCCTTGGAGGCGGTACCTAATCTTGAGTGATGAAACCCAAGAGAAGGTCGATTTTACTCTTCGAATGAGAAGGACACTCTCATCAATGACGCTCGATTTAAAATGTTCCTCAAAGGTTTCAAAGATCCAGAGAAGTTGGCACCCACTCATTCATCTTTGGAGCAACAAATCAAACGAGCTCATCACCAATGTACCGTTACCTTGTATTTCTCACTGGTTGTTCAATCCGACGTATGTTTCCCGGTTAGAAATGGATGGAACAAAGAGGAGACAACGGGAAATATATTTCCTCATCTGATGAGTAACGTGGCCTTTCCGGCCGTTTACCTCATACCGACGCAATGCCAGGGCAACAACTGTTGATTCCACACATGCGGCTGACAAGAGATGAACCTGAGATATACCGGTGGTTATGGTTGCTGTGAGGCTTTCCAAAAGTCCTGACCTGTTTTGTATTCTCAAAGTGTGAAACTCATTTCAAAGACTTGATGAAATTTATTGACAATGACTCATTCCTAAACTCTTTCAGATAACATAATAACTGGTAACAGTGCTCATTTTTATACATTGTTGGTAATGGAAACAAAAAGGATAAAGATAGCAGCTCTCCTTGCCACGGGTCACCATACGGCGGATATTGTAAGGTTGCAAAATGTCAGCTTAAAAACGGTGAAACGGGCCGAAAACCGCCTTAAGAATAATGAAAGCCTCAAAGACCAACCACGTTCAGGTAGACCACAAGTTATTCAACGGAAAATGTTTGAAGAGCCTTCGAAAATGATCCGAAACTCAAAATGACTGAATTTGCGAAGAAGAAGGTTTCTGTGTCAGCCGGGGCTAGAGCTGTGAAGAGTGAAGGTGGAAAGAGCTTAAAGCGTCAGAAAAGACCGCTGCTAACTGCTGACATGGTTAAAAAGCGCCAGGAGCAATGTTTCCGCCTTCTTAACGACTTGAAAAGTCATGTAAATAGAGTCATCATTTTCTCAGATGATAAGACCTTCACCGTGGATCCTGTCATCAACAAACAGAACGATCGAGTTGTGAGCTTAGACCAAGACAACTCTGATGTTCGTTATATCTCCACAACAAAGCATCCGGCATCTGTGATGATGCCTGGCGTTGTGGCCTCCAATGGAGAGAAGATGCCTCCAGTGTGGTTCAAGAGCAGTTACAGGTTGACAGGGGCTGAATACAGGGATATCATGGCCACAAAAGTTCTTCCTTGGATCAGAAAAATCGTCAAAAATGGATATTATGTGTTTCAGCAAGATGGTGCACCGGCGCACACGTCGAAAACCGTCCAAAACTGGATGAGCCAAACCATGACTTTCTTGCCTAAAGATTTTTGGCCCCCACAGTCGCCTGATCTCAATCCTCTGGACTACAGCGTGTGGCCGCATATTGAGAGTAAAGCATGCAAAGATCGCCACAACAACATTGAGGACCTCCAAAACCTCTGTGAACCGCACTTGGGCACAGATGAGGAAGGACTACGTCCGTAATGTGTGTAAGGACTTCTGACCACGATTAGGGCGTGTCATTGCTGCCAATGGAGGTCCAATTGAATAGCAATGTTGTCTAGATCATAAAAAGCTAATATATTACAAATCTTGTTTTATTTTATTATAAACAAAACTTTTACGAACTTCGGATGGGAAATTATTAAAACAGGTCATGACTTTTACAAAGCCCGGTAATTTTCTTCAAGAGGATATGTTTGTTTTAGCCTTTGCACAAAACTTCGATAAATTTGGTAGCATTCGTTAATAAAGTTTGATTTGATCAAATGACTGATATAGTTGCAGGAATGGTGACAGAACATTACCTAAAATCCTTTGTTTCGTTTATCTTTCCCAAACATCAAGTATCATCTACACGAAAAATATCAATACTGGTATCGATAATCTCAGCCACATGAAACAACTAGAACGCCTCGTGGCGTAAGACCATCACCCGCGGTGGGAGCAAATTTTATCACTGTCATTTTTGAGGGCCAGCATATCCTACTTTTGTGGCGCGAGTCCCATCGATCACAGCCAACCAGATTCCCTGCAAAAAAGTATGAACATAGCTCAACTCCTACTGGAGAGTAAATTTCATCACCGGCATTTTTTATGACCAACTAATCGTATTTTATTGGCATGGGTTACATCAAGGACATCCCACCAGACTTCCTGCAAAAAATTATGAACTCTGCTCAACTCCTTCGACCAGTTATTGGCTTGGCAGACATATTATATACTTTACTAGTGGCCCGTGCCGTCATTATAAATGACGGCAAAAAATTAACACTTCACCAAAACCGCCGCCATCTTTGGGGCTTCCTCATTTTTCCCCTATCTAATACTGAAGAAAAAGATTCCAAGGTACCCAACTTTTTTTTCGCCCTTTGAAATCTGAATTTTCTCCTATCTTATTAGTTCTATTTTTCCCCTATCTAATACTAAAGAAAAAGATTGCAAGGTCCCCCACTTTTTTTACATTTTGAAATCTGAATTTTCTCCTATTTTATTCCCATAGAGCGTGACAGGAAAGATATAAATGTATAAATACATAAATAAATAAATAAAAACACGACGTGAATCATTATATAGTACTGATATAGGTGCTCCGGATCGAGTCCTGGCTCGATGCTTTGTATTTATTCTATTAAAACACAAGGGTGGACGGATGAGCCCCCTGTCTGGATAATTATGGGTGTTGGCGGGACGAGAAACTGTAATATATATACATATATATATGCTAAGGTAGTTTTCAAAAGTCTTCTGGGTTTTATGTTTAAGATGCCCCAAGCTTTCGAACTACTAAACGTAGCCAGTCTTCAGGGGAACGAAACTTCGAAGGAAACTTCGGCTACGTTTAGTAGTTTGAAAGCTTGGGGCATATTAAACATAAAACCCAGAAGACATTTGAAAACTACCTTAGCATGAATATACCTGGGTGTCAACGTATATTTCAAGAAATACATATATATATACACTCATAAACTTGAATCTTTAACGAAAACATTATCACCTCTCTCACTTCGTTCTAGGGTGATAAGAAATTTGTACGAATGTTCCATCACCATTCAAGTGACTATATCAGATTCTGTTAGCATGAGAATAGGCTATTTTGCGAACATATCCATACTTTGAAAATCCTTCATTTTCCTTACAAATAACCGCATGATAATAATATACTCACTAAAATAAAGCTGAAATTAAGTTCTACATGTGTATATATATCCAGTATTATATATCTATCAATATCATTTTGATAGCTACTTACCACGCTTCAAGTTCAGAGACAAAGCATAGACTTAATTTTTACCTCCGCCAAGGAGGTTATGTTTTCGTCGTCGTCTGTCTGTCACCAAGATAACTCAAAAAATGATGAACCGATTTAGATGAAATTTACAGGGATTGTTAAGTATGTTAGGAGGAACAGATGATCAACTTTTGGTGAAGATATGTCCATCCGTTTGTTTGTTTGTCTGCCTCGATTTTCTCGATGCCATAACTCAAAAAGTTATGAATGAATTTTAATGAAATTGAGATGTGTAGTTAGAAATACAACAAAAAGTAAATGACCAAATTTTGGTAATGATACGTTTGTTTGTTCGTTCGCTTGTCACTATTTTTAATTTTATGATTGTTAGCACAATAACTCAAAAAACAATGATTGAATCTCTATGAAATTTATAGGGGTTGTTAGTAATGTCAAAAGACATAAATGATCAAAATTTGGTGCAGATCGGTTTGTTCGTTTGTATGTTTGACTCATGTTTGTGATAACGTTTGTTAACAGTAGAATTCAAAAAGTAATGAACGGATCTTCTTGAAAATTGTACAAGCTGTTATGAATATAAAGAGGCACAAATGATCAGATTTTGGAGTTTATACAAAGAAAATTATGGTTCCAGATCTAATTTGAATTTTTTGCAACCGTTGCCTCACTTGGCGGAGGTATGCGCTCTCAGAGTGCTCTAGTTGTCAATATAAATAGCTGCAACGGGTGCTTTGATTTTTTGTCTTATATGTTTCCCTATCCCAATAATATTATTATAAACATTTTCAACCGATTTCTGACAATATAACCTTTCATATAATTCATCATATTTATCATTAGCAGATATACACACTGATCTGGAACAATTTGAAAGTGGTACAGTTTTTTCAGTTCACAACATTTTTAGTTTGGCAGTCATTTTGTTTTGATTATAAAAAATTAACTAAGGCCTAATCCAAGTATCACTCACCTGAAATATATTCAGAAGGGGTCATAGCAACTATCTGACGTGGATGACATTAGCCAACATTCCGTCCCCACTCAAGTGTTTTCTAGGCCACTTTTGAGATCTTTCCGCTTGTCTAGTGTTGAAAATGTAGGTGAAATAATTTCTGTAGCAAATTCCTTGTTGATCAGAGTAATTGATAGTAGGGGTTGCCATGATTGCTATGAGGCTAATATTTATTGCACAATTAAGAACAAATGATACCGAGCCTATTAGTTCGTTTCTAATATTGTAATGATTATTTCACTAACAAATGAAATGTTGTTACACTATTTCTTTGCAATACATTATTGAACATTAAATACTTTTTCTGATAAGTTATCTCATTGTACTTTCCAATAAACTTCCCAGTAGCTGCGGTAACGTGGCTAAACGTTTCATTTATAATATTATTGGTAACTGTTGCAATTCAACACACAGCTTCTTCATCTATCTTATGTTTAAGCCAGTAAGAATATGATCGTGTTAAAAAAATAGGAGCAAACTCCTTATGGGATTCCAGTTTCAGGAAAAATCGGGTTCAGTATATATTATTTTGCTATTATGTACATCATTTTTTTTAAATACTCCTCGGATTATTCCCGTTAATAGTTGACAAATAATACATTCTTGATATTCATTTAAAAATTTTATCATTTATAAGACTTGATATTCAAAGAAAAAATGTGACTAAATAAATTAATAAATAAACTGCTTGATCGTTTCATTCAACCTTTGAATTACTGTTGAGTTCTCTGGTTTCTTTATAGATAAATTCGTCTGTTACCATAAATTATCATTGAATTAAAATGAACATTTTGGATCAATCTTCCATCTTCAGTAAAATTTTGCAACAAAATAAGGGAGAAAGTTAATCTACAGCCAACCAATAAAGTTGTATTTGTGAAAAACAACCCCCCTCAAAAAAAGTTCTTCTACTCGTAGGAGCGAATAAAATCACTGTGCTAACAGTCCGAATAAATAATTTTCAAAAAATTCATACAAAATAAATCTACTCGTCCTCGATCCAGTCTCTATGTACATTGTACAGGTGAGGCTGATACAATACAATGGCTGCTTCTGTAACGGTGGTCACAACAAATGAACAATAATTAAACCTCAAAACCTAAATCGACTGTTTTACTCCTACAACTGTTATGTTAACTTTTAGAGACGATATACAGAGTAGCAACCATAAGCAAAGGGACAGTAAAACAAATATAAAACCTTTATTACAAATAAAATTTTAAATCAATAGCCTAAAAAATTGACATAATTTAAGATACGTGTTGGAACAATATAAAACATGTTACGAAATAAACAGAAATTGAATAAAACTATTACCTTTTGACTAGGTGCAAAAGTTAAGGGTAGCCATCGGAGAATATTGAAATGTACATAAATTTCACCTAAATAACATAACACTTTTCAAAGTGTTAATAATTAGTAAACATTCAATAATTGCTCTGTATGATTACGGCATTGATGACGTTACTTTTTGATGCGAGTTTCTCATGCGTCCTCTCGTTATGCTCATTCCTTCCTGTACTAAAGGCGTTTTTTTTTTGTGGCCACGCTCGTGATCAGAATCACCGTGATCACTGAAAGCACAAGAAAGGTCAATGGTTTGTAAATAAACCAGAGGCGTCATATCTGTTAAAAAATAGATTTCTGTCGTATTTCTACGGAAAATGGTGGGGAATGGAATTCTTAGGAACTCTTATCTACTTTGAAGTCAATGCATAAGTGAACTAGCAGCATTTAACGCATTTTGAATATCCACCGACATAAAACTAACATTATTCTGGAAGACAATATTACAAACAATCATACTAACATAATAATAAGTTTATTGAAAGACAATGATGTAAAAAGAAATATAGGCAATGACACCTTCTCTACTTTCTGAAATGTTCCTGTGTCTCAAGCTCATTGATAGCATGAAGCTGATCGGGCAAAATTTAAATAGAAAACTTATCCGTAAATATAAGAAAACATCACGAACTTGCATGCCAAGTTTTGACTTTCAACTTGTAAATTAGCTGGAATCACTCTTTGATCACGCAAGATCAGCCTGCGGAGGAAATCACGGTGCGATCAAGTTCCACCGCTGATCACGGTTGATTGCTATCAGAATCACGTCAAAAAGTGGTCACAAATGACACCTTACGCCGAAACTGCGAAACAGTGTTGCCAACTATGCTAATTGCAAAGTCGTTAAGTAAAAATTTAAAATAACTAGTTACATATGTTAAAAATTTAAAGTGAAGAAGAACGTTGAAATTGGAATCATATTTGAGAGAACGTTCCGGAGGCCTGCTCCATCGTCAGTTCTGTAAAAACATAAAAGCATTTTGATACGGTACAATCTAAAAACGGTAAGCTATTGTTAGATTCTATTTCCATTGTGAATTTTATAGAGTTATGCTTGTTATTCAAGTAATCTAAAAAGAAGGTTGCTTCGTCTGGATGACGAAAAGGTAAAAAAAAGTATCATCTATATAACGGTTGTAAAATACTGGTTTAAACTCTGCGGGACAATCAGATAGCCATTGGGCTTCACTCAGGAAATAAAATCTAACAATAGCTTACCGTTTTTAGATTGTATTGTAATAGAATGCGGCAATGTGTTCCATTCGTCTATTTACCGGAAACCTAGTTTCACTGGCATGGGTACAAGTTTTTTTTTTTATTTTTCCACTTTTCGTTTTGAAGTCATTAGTGTTAGAATATTATTAGCCCGAGCATAGGTACCGGCTATCTTCCACATTTGATAAAGTGCATTCTGCACTTACCTTCCTGCCGTCATATTTTACCAATAACGGCTTTCCGGTGAAATTAATCGATACAAAAATCGAGAATTTTTTATCAAAACAGTATTCTCCTGCTGAAGCTCACGTCACGATAACGTTTTGCCCTGCTTTTACTGTTCATTGCCGTATTTTGGTTATTCTACTGAGAAATTAGAAAACGAACTTATGTCACTACTTTCGCAAAAGATTACAACTATTAAATTATGTCCAATTCTAGTGAATAGTTTTAGAAATTCCAGTTTTTTCTTTACAAAGAGGCTCCTCCAAAATCACCCCAGTCGGCTCTGGTCTATAAATTCAGTTGTGGGCAGCGCCCATGCGCGTCACGTTGCCTCTTTGTTAGAGTCGCGGAGTACGGTGGGAGGAGTTTCCGTACGGGTAACATGTTACGCAACCCACCTCAGTCTTCGGTGCGCTTGCATGCCTAGTAGTGTGGTGCCCGTATAACTATAGACAACTTTAACATTCTGAGGACTGCCAACAGCAATTTAGAGCTACGGATTTTAGAGTCTCTTTTTATTCATAAGCTCAAACCCAACTAAAATAGCAATAATAGTTCATATCTTATAAAATTAGTCGGTAGATGATTTTAATACTCTTGATCAATTGTTTCATTTGATAGTTTAGACTTATTGATAGAACTACTTTTAAATTTTTACAGAACTGAAGATGGAGCAGGCCTCCGAAATGTTTTTAAATATCATTCCAATTTTTACGTTCTTCTTCGCTTCTAAATAATCAATAAATTTGCGATTAAAGCAGTATAACGACTATCCTGCAGCTACATATAGTGCAGACTGCAAGCGATATGTCGTCAAAATAGGCAAGAAAAAGTGTCTCGTGAGAATGCTGTCACTAGAAATAACTGCTTCTATTAACGACCACTGTGGCAGACCACAATGATGTGGTCAGAAAAAAATGCCCCTATACCTCAACTACGCGCCATTATTATGTGGCCGCCACTAAACAGTGCTTCGTGTGCATGTAGCCATACAAATGTGTGTATTCTATTTTGGCCATTTTTTGTGGTGACCACTGACTACTAAGAAGTCTTTCATGTCTACCCAGCCTTATATTCCGCAAAGGAATGTTCATATGCAGTTACTCTGGGCGATTATGGCGTAGTAGCTTAAATTATCGAGAATATGTGTCGAAAATAAAAAGTTGTGATCAATTACATCTCATTGACATGCCACGCATCATAGATTTGTAAATGGTAAGATAGAATACCGATGGGATGAGGGAAAAAGAACTAGTGCACTCTCGACAGTAAAAACAGTAATAGAACAGTATAGAACAATGGTGCTTTCCCATGCATGGATCAGTAGAAAGAAAAATAAAGAGAGACACAGTTAACCAATGCAAGATTACGCACCGGCTAATACTGTTATAAATGGCGTCGCTTTAGGATGCACTGCATTAATAATAGAGAAATAGAAGACCAACCCATTCACCTGTATTAACACTTAAATAGAGAATGTAGTTTGAGTCGCCATCTACTTCATCCACGTACCAACACAGCACCCTCGTAGGGACACTTGGGCAGGAGACGACGAAACAGCACTTCACAAACGCTCATGCAGTGGCTTAGGTTGGTTGAAGACTAAGGTTCCAGGTAAGTTATTTCAAGGCGATTAAGATACTGGGGGGCTGTCCTGCTTTAATGGTTCTAGTAAAAACGTTTAATTTCGCAGATCAACAAATTTCAGACAAAAATATTTAAGAACGGCCGTGTAAGTAATAAGTTAATAAAGTAAGTAATTAAGCGTGAGCAAACGATTCAAGGTAGAAGAACTCTGAGAGGGCGGAAAGAGAGGGCTGCCAACATAAGGGGATCACGTCCGCTACGATGGGAGGAGCAATAGTAAAAGAATGTTGCCATTGGTTGAAATAATTATTAGACTCATCCATGCGAGTAAAGTTTTTCAAGACATATATTTGTTTGCTTCATTGAAATCTGATAGGTAGAAAATAGGCCAGGATGATGATGTGGGGAAAGGTAGATCTGAATGCAGTTCTTTCTATTCCAACGCTGACGTTCACTCAATGCAGATGCATATAGCTTCTCAAAGCACTCTCTTACATTGTGATTCGCACTTTCTTCTGAGGTTTCCTTTATCGGAGCTTCAGCTATACCGAGTTAATTTACGCTGATGCTTTTCTGGACTGCAAAGTCATCGAAGCATTTGGCAAATATTCTTCAGCGGTAAGAAGGCGGGTAAAGAACACAAGAATTTCTTCTCAGCAGTAATTTTCCAAAATATTGGCTCAACAGAACATTTCACTTGAGGAAAAAAAAAACCTCCGAGTTATATGATAGCATCGAATATCATGCATACAAAGCCCAGTACTTATTACTATACGAGCCAAAAGCGACCGAGGGAAACAAAAATTGCTTCTCAGCGTATCACCGAATGAAAGCTTGGCATTGCTCAGCCCTAGCATTAATAGGGCCCAGCCGTCAAAAATGGCGGTGAAAATTTTGTGATTGAGCTTTTTATTGTTCCGGTTCCCAGTATAGGTTATACCGTAATATAAAAAGGAGAACCAAGCTATATATATAAAACATGTTTACTGATTAAAAGCAAACGTTTCGGATTAAAATAAATCCATCTTCAGTGCTGAAATATCAAGAGAAAACAT
>LQNS02007216.1:12471822-12490264 GCA_001587735.2 Parhyale hawaiensis
TTTTTACTAGTAAACTTTAGTCTTTGTTAGTGAATTTCTTATATTTTATCTCAACAGTTTTGCTGATGATGGGTAGGATGCCCGAAACGTACGAATTTAGTATACGATGATACGGACAGCCTTCCTGGTCTTCACCTTCCTTGTGAACCTGCGATGCAGAAGAGTTTTAGATATAATATGGTAGATATGTCGACCATAACATAATGTTGAGTTTAGTTTATTTAGGTCGATATTGGTGGAGGCAATAATGGTTGTTTATGGTTTGTCAAGAAACGAAGGTCTATGGTAGTACATGGATGTTTGACGACTATATATGGTAGAGAATATGTTAGAGCATAACTACGGTAGCTTATCAACGGATTTCCGTACGTACGATCATGAGGGGAATTCCTCCCATTATATGGGGCAGAATGTGTATCGATTGCCATGGATTTTAATAATATGGATAGAATTCCCAACATTATGGACCAAAATAATATTTGTATGACTACAAGCTTGAATGCGAAACATCTAAAAATCCATATCATAGTGCAAAAATTGTGCATATTTTCAGTCTTTTCTTTCCTGTCGATGAAATGTAAACATTGCATTGTATATATGGACACTAGCTGCCTTGACGTTATTTTCATCTATTGCTTCCCGAATTTTTTTACTTCTAGCCACCTTAGCGTAGTTACCCATCATGTTCATTTTATTTGTTCTATTTAATATTAAATAGTATTGCAATCCTTGATCAAATATTGTCATCTATTTTTAAGTTTATCCAGTTTATATCTGTAAAGATTCATGAAGAAATTCTTCTCATTAGCTTGTCAAGTTTTATGAGATATTTAACCTTTCATACCCGGACAACGAGTACCACCCGAAAATTATCGATTGAGTTGGGACTTCCTCTAAATTGGGTAAAGTAGCTTTACACCGACTTAGAGTTAAAGAAGTTATATATAAATGTGCGTTAACTGCACCGACTGGTTCAAGCTCCTGCTCTAGCATCGTTCTGAAGCTTAGAGCCTTAGACCATTCTGAGCTACAGGCCTAACACGCACGTAATAGTTAAACTATTATTATAAGCAACTAATCATCAGCAAACAAAGCAGGCATCGAGTGCATAATATGTCAATAAATAAAAAAAGTTATCTTGGTAGAATATAGTTGTATCATTCGCTGAACACAGTCGATTTTGGTTGTGAATGATTTTTTAAGGTTCACTATGGTAGATCATAGTTGTACAGCTAAAATCTTAATAGTTGTTATTGGATATTTATGGTTGGGAATCATGGTTGATATTATGGTCGAAGGTTGTGACATATCTCTACCATACTGCACCCCATAAATGGTTGAATATGGAGGATATTTCGATAATAAATTACCAAAGTCTCGACCATAATCATAGTTGTTCTACAATAATCACAACCATAATTTCCGACTGGGTGGCGTATAGTGGAGTGCAAGTTTTCTAAAGCCCCATGGATCATAAAATTATTCATTTCTATAAGCACATATCACTTACACTTTCATAAAGCATGGCTTCCATACGCAGTAGTGCCTCGTCCATCTGCGTGCTGTTCACCACGACATGTAATGCTCGGTCTCTGATGGAAAAGACGTCTAGTAACAGATGCCCGTCAGCAGACTCTTCATCAGACTTGTATTTGCCCTTCACTTTCTGCTGTCGCGACTGCCATGGGTACTCAATGGAGACTTCCAACTGTTTTCTTTCTGCAGAACTGCTATTTTTTAGAGTAGCGGAAAACTTCTGCTCCATCTGGCTTCTGTCAGGATAGATGGACAAAGACTTCTCTTCCTCGTCATATCTGCCGGAGACTTCGATTGATGTTGATGGTAAGTCAATTTGGGCGTCGACGGAGTTTTCCTCTGGGTTCCGCTGAGCACTCACCTCGAAGAGTCTTTCGTTGTTTTTCTCGATTTTGAGCTGTGATCGGCGGGCGGCACGTGACTCGCTCACGTCTACCCTTAACTTCTCGTTGCCAGCTTCAAAGTCTACGTCGCCACGGAGATGATCCAATCCCTCGTCATTGGCGGCGAAGTCGCCCCGGTAGTGAGCAAGCAGCACGGGCTGCGGGCTGTTGGCTCCTGCTGCTCGGAAGAGTCCCTGTCACGATATAAGAAAAACTTACACTAAAAATAATAAAAAGTGGTAGTAACAACCTTGTATACGCTTTATTAATAAACATCATTACTCTACACAAGTCGTGGGCTGCTTGCAAGTTATATAAAAAAACTTTGAAGCGTACGCATATTTTTTAACACTGTACAAGTACCTTAATCTGAGACATGACTCAAATTAGTGTGTGATTTGATACTAATTATGGTGGTATTTTATATATAACGATACAGATAAACTTAAATGAAGACAAACACCTCCACGAAAATCTTTAAGCAGAAGAAAGCACAGCTGCATTCGATAACTGATTGACATAGCTACAATATTGCAGAAGGAAGGCCCATGTGACAACTGCAACCGCTCACCGTCCCCACCGCTACTCAAGTCAGTGCACTCGCACAGGACTGTGAATGCCAGAAGCGCTGACGGTCCAATCAGAGCATTGCAAGAAATTCATCAACCTATAGGGAAGCAAACACCCACGCTCTAAGCCAGCACTCATTCATTTGGTCGTAGTGAGGCTCATCCACGTGTGTTAGCGTTGCACGCTGAATGTTATAGATATTATGTTTATGTCTCTTGCCCTATACTCTTTATAATTACGGCAGTCAGTCAAGCCCCACAGCTTTATGGCGTCCGCAGCTGATTTCTGCGTTCATTTAATATAAACATTTTAGAAAAAAAAACTTCAGTAGCATCAAATGTTGCCATCGAACCCTCACACTTAAATGAAACCTAAAACATTGCGTGTTTATTCAACGTTGTTCAACAGTTACTCTTAAACTACAGTTGAAATTTCACTATGAAAGTTTTTCAGGGTCTGCCCGGTTGATTGATTTCACCGTGCGTTCTTACATTGGACAGAGGAGAAATGCATTTGCTTGATTGTATTTTGGTGTTGGCCTCCCTGAAGTACCTCTGAGCGTAGCAGAGATCCTGAGTATGACTTTCCTACCACAACAATGCTTTGTGATTGCGGAGCCAATAATATAGAAGATTAACAATGGACATGGAAAGACTTTCTTTAGAGCAAACTCATAAAGAGCAACGAAACAAGGGGTTTTATCTCGGGCATATTTTATGCCAGCATTTTATGAAGATGCTGGCCATTATCTAAGACATAGAAAGGATTGATATGATAAAACCTCCCTAATTCACGACAATACGAGCAAACATATATATTCGTAAACTGCACATTGCACACTTCGCGTTACTAAAGAGATTTGGACTAACGGTGTTTCCCTCGTATTGTACAGTCAGTGTTACACTTACGCCCTCGAAGTCAGATATACAGGGAGATTTCTCCTTTAATATTCTGAATTGCGGCGTCAGCGTTTCCTACATTGACTCTCAGTCCTCTACGAAGGTACTAAGCTAATGAGCACGGGAGCTTCTTGGGATTGCAGTTGTGCCTGATCATTCCATAGCGTCATAATTATTAACTAATCTGTGGTTGGCTGCAACCGTGCAATTCTTTCAGTTTAGCTGGATATTTACATATGCAGTACGAACCAGTGCTTATGGCGTATCTCTTTGAGATGTGCAGTCGAGCTGATAACAAATGTGCTTTTATTTCGATCCATAGCCGAGACTCACCTGGATGGCAAATGTGGTGTCGGACTCGTTTCTGTAATTGGTTTTGAATGCGGATTTGATTTCTCCCAGCGATGAAGCGTGAATGACCAAATCGGAATCCACGTCGATGCTAACAGGCGATACTTCGGCCTGAACAGACTTCATAAAGTAATATTCATTTTTATAGGGAGAGACGAACGTGAGCTCGCTGACAGCATGTACGGAACGATTAGGTACGTGCTCCATGCGCTGGGCACTCTGGAAAGAGAGGAACGGTTCGGGGCCCTGCATGACGTCCAGCTTCAGGTGTTGGTCGAAGTTGTCCCAAGACTGGAAATCTTCCAGTGAAGATGACAGCGCGTAGTGGTAGCTTTGACGCGAGACAATGACGTCACCACTGCAATGCAGGCACAGAAATTTGAACGCAGCAAAAAAACTACGAGAATTCAGGTAAGCCATACTAGCGCACTATTTGAATGAATGAAATATTGTGTACCTTTCAAAACTTAGTAGCAAGACTATCGAGTTTTCATTATAGTTACGTATTATCAAGCATAAAAGCATCTACCCTACGGTGTTTGAAAGCTCCTTTCTCAGTGTTTTTTTTTTTCCTAATTCAATAGAAGCAGTATTAACAACTGAAAATATATTATCTTCAAACTGACAAAAAAAAATCACAAAAATATACAATACCACTAGACAGGCTGTGAACTTCTCTGACGGATCAAGCAATGCAGGGCGATGAGCAATTCACTATTTCGGACCATTAATTACATTACTGATGGATTACAGGGAAAGAGGAACGGATGTTGAAAAGTTTCTACCACGGATATTCTAGCTGGGAGTTTTGAACATAATAAATGGAATATTATATCCATTATTATACTTTTTCTTTGAGAAATGAGGATGTACATCATGTAACTGTCTTACAACAGTGTAGTAAACTACTGCATAACCATGAATTTAATCTAGTCAAAACGTATTACTGATCTCAGATGCAATGCTTACGACCCAATAGTACACACTAGTATACATTGCTTTGCCAGCAGAGAGTCCTATTATATGACGAGTACTAGCAAGTTGAGTGATCGATATATTCAGCTCCCGGTCTCATGATGAATTCGCAAGGAGCTGACTTTACCAGGTGATGAATTCATTGCATCGGCAATAAATTTCCTGGCAGCTATATCTCTTCAGCATCGCAAGTTCACGAAGAAGGTGAGGACCAGGAAGGCGATACGAATCATCACATACTATAATCGGACGTGTCGGGCATCATACTCATGATTAGCAAAAACTGTAGAGATAAAATACATGGAATTTACTTACTGGGATTAAAGTTCACAAGCAAAAATAGCAAGGAATACAATGAATAAAAAAAAGTCTTACGGCTGATAATCCGTAACGGATATGCGCTTCATATTTCAATGAGAGGAGTCTTCAACTTGAAACTGTAAAGGGATTCTAAAATACGCAAACAAACAGACAAAGACTGCTTACCTTAAATGGAGAAATTGCCAAGAGTGACTCGTAAGTCACACCGTTCAGCAAGCTGACTCACCATGGAATGAGGAGGACTAACCAGCATGCTCCCTGTGCGAGCACTCCTGCCGCTGTGTTCACAAACTCTGGCCATGATAGTACTCACAGTCGAATCTGTGTACGTAGACTCACAGAGCGGCCAACAAAATTGGTAGACTACAGAGCTTTGTTGGCCGCTCTGTGAGTCTACGTACCTAGGTTCGGCTGAGCGTACTATGATGACCAGAATTTGTGAACACAGCGGCAAAAGTGCTCGTACCGGAAGCATGTTGGTTAGTCCTCTTCATTCCATGGTGAGTCAGCTTGCTGAGCGATGTGACGTCCGAGTCAGTCTTGACAGTTTCTCTATTTTAGGTACGCAATCTTCGTCTGTTTGCGTAGTTTAGAATTCCTTTACATATTTATATTGAAACCTCCGCTCACTGAAACAAAAGAGCATACCCATTGCTGATCATCAACCGTCAGGGTTTATTCAGCGTTCCGGTTTATGTGTGTGTTCCTTGCTATATTTTACTTTTTGACTTTAGTCTGTCTCAGTAAGTAAATTTCCTGTATTTTATCCCTACAGTTTTTGCTAATGATGGGTAGGATCCCTGGATCGTTCGATTTTATTACATAATGATATGCACCGCCTTCCTGGTCCTCCCCTTCCTCGTGAATTTACTTGGTGCTGCATCTACGGCGAGAAACTTACCATTGATGAGATTATTGTTGTGAACTTTGTGGGAAACATTTTCTCTGGGAATTTACAGTAACAATATAAGGTGATTTTGCTAACCCTACAATATAGAAGAAGACAATAGAGAGCGATAATAAGTAAATGTACAAAACCGGTAGTGTGATAGTAAAAAAAAAATTTTAAATCCGTGTTGCTTTTGAGGACTCGTTACTGATTTGATATCAATATTACACTGCAAGAGGAATGCAATGAAGAGCGCTCGTGAATTTAACCGATCTCTGCATTTCAAAATTAGCATCATTGTTATTTAATGCCCATCATAAGTATATTACAATGAAATAGATTTGCATGTGAAACTTTACGCTACGTACGTGCTGTGATTTTTCTACCGATATCGCCGCTACAACTGCTCTTTAAAAGCGACCTTATAACACTCTTCTCTGGGAGCTCAGATACACGGGCAAGCAATAGAGATTATTGAGAACCATAAATTGTGGTTGCAATTAGCGACTAGAAGGTAACTATGACACAAGGATGGTGATACTTTATAGGTTGACGCTGCAATGCACCCTGGGTAATGAGCTTGTGACGTCATAAAATGCAAGTACGGTAATAACTAGCTGTTTTAAATTGTTTGTTCTCATTTCATCTGGACCTCCAGAGTGTCCTACAATGTTTATAGTTGTACAAAAATATGCACCGCAGCATCTACGAACTTCTTTTAGCTTTCTGAAGAATAAGATTTGTTAGTGTTATTTCGAACAGTGTCTGCAAAACGTGAAGCTAAGGTGTGCCATCGCGTCGTAATCAGATCCTCCTCTCCTAACCGTAAAAACTACAGCGTCACTGGAAAAAATATTGGTTTTAACATTCGCCGGCTTCAACAACATCGTTTCGTTAGACAGTTTAAGTGTGGGAATCCGGTAAGGTAACTTTTTTATACAAGGTAGTTACATAACGCAAGTTGGATGCGACAGTTACTGTTATACAACTGTAACGCGCGCAGCGTAGAGTAGCTGATTTTTTTATAACTTTAACGAGCAAATATATGGCTTCTGCGTATTAAGTATAGACTTTTGCTTTAATATTGCTTCGCCGGAAGGAAAGAAATTTATTTCTCTGATGCTTTAATGTTTTCTATACAAGTCTTGTTAAAAGTTCTTCTATCTCGGAGGTTAATCATACGCATCAAAACCAATTTTTTGCAGCGGTTTGATAGGAGACAAAAATAATTCGAAAACATGAAGGTTTTCAACTACATTTCATCTCCAAAATTTCATATTACTCTCGATAAAACTCACTCGCCTTATCGCATTTTAAAGACGATAAACTTGACTCCAAAAGTGCTTCTGACGCATGCGGGCATTTGCCGGGTTGAATTCATCCGCTCTTTTTTTTTCAAGCGTTTTAGCCAACGCTTTTTCAAAATTTTATACTTCAGAAAGCTAAAAAAGTTCGTAAATGCTTTGATACGTACTTTTGTGCAACTATAAAGCTTGTAGGATATGAAAGACACTCTGAAGGCCCAAATGAAATGAAGAAGAAATAATGTAGAAATAGCTATTAATTAACGTACTTGAATTTTGTGACGTCACAAGTTCTTTACCCAGGGTGTACTGAAGCTTGGGTCATCTGCCTGCGTCAACCTTGTAAGTATCATCATCCTTGGCTATGGCAGGCACAGTATTAACACTTAAGTGCGCCAATGGAAAATGGACCATTTTACTGATAACTGATTATTAGCGACCAGCCGAGTAATGGATGCTAAGAGCTCAATCTATTACGATTACAATCAATTCAATAGATAAACTATAACTGCTAGCTAAATGCTATCGGCATCAAATCACGCTGATACCAATTTTGAAAATGATGCAAATCCACAGTAACTGCTGATATTCTGTCTACCTCTAATTGCTATAGTTATTTGAAGGTATCTATCAAGGCTTAAGTGGTAAATATGGAACCTTTATAAATCAAAAGTCGAATCTGTCATGAAGAATATCTTCATGTAGCTGCTTGAAGGTGTTCAATCTAGCACTCACCACAGAGACAAATATCATATAGCTACAGTACATAGCCGCTGGATACTTTCTTTACTAAATTAATGGAAGATTCTCAATACTCACCTAGAAGACGTATGCTGAGGATCTTCTACTATATGAAATTGCCCGTACTTTCGAACTTTATCTTCACTAGAGGCAGACACTCTGCTAACCTTATGGAAACAACCAATACTACCGAGAATTGAATACTGTTCACTTTTTTGGATGTCAAGCAAACGGAAAGACTTAGAGAGCCTTGAGGCTATCCAGCGAATCGATCGTTTACTGCCAAAATCCGGGGCATGCAAGATTTAAACCATCACGAAAGACTGGCTCAACTTCAAATGTACTCCATTCAAAGGAGATTCGAGCGCTTTACGATCATATATGTTTGGAAAATTGTAGAAGGCATTACTGTCAACGTCAATGGACGAATCCAGGCCATATAGTCTGACAGCATTGGTCGCACTTGTGACGTGCGACTTCCGATCACAACTGGTGGTGACGCAATGGCCACAAAGTATTCTAATAGTTTCGCGGTTCGGGGCGGGATTATTCAACAAAATGCCACGTCACATCCGAAATGCCACTGGTACAGAGACTGCAAAATTTAAAAACTTACTGGACGCATACTTACTGAAAGTGCCAGATTAATTTGTTATAGCGGCTACGTGAACTGTGGGGATAACTCGCTGTTAGCCACCCCGCTGGTCACGGACTGCAGCATCACCTCTGCACAAGATGGGTAGCCTGCATAACGCCACCTGGAGCTCGTCCGAAGTATCATCAAGGTATCAAAGTAAGGTATCAAGGTATTACCTCTGCTAGCGATATAAGCAAAATACTCACCGCCGAGACATCCCACCTAGGCCGATTATTCTACCATGAAATCCTCTACAAATTGAATGTTACCCTTATTGAAAGATGTAAACAGTGCCCACCGAAGGGGCATGCGGGCTGAATCTTCTACCTGCAACCACACACAAGTTCAATGTATTCTACCCTTACATATGTTCAACACTCACCGCACAGATACATGGGCTGAACCTTCTACCATGTATTCGCCAGTAAGTTGGACATTTTTCTCGGGGTTTCTTGCCTTATCCCAAAAGAATTTAGCTGACACTTTGCCTTGCGGCGACTGGGCATCAGAGCTCCTGTCGATGCTCAACTGATACTGCAGATGACTAGGAGACACCACTTCCAGCACAACCTCAGCTTCCGATTCCAAATGAGAAGGCGACTTTTTCAGGCTCAAATCAGTTGATATTTTCTCGGGAATTTCTACTTTGCTCGCGAGTTCAAGGCTGGCATTAATGTTGCCGCTGACTTCATGAAGGTAACTTGCCAACATTTGTTGATCTTCGCTGAGTTTGAACATAACTTTGTTCTTCTCTGATGACACCTCGACGTCCGTGTCGAGGTGGAAAGAATGGCTTTGAAGACCGCTTAATCTCAAGCCAAGTTGGGACTTCTGCTTCAGAGATTCCTGGCTCCAGGACCAAGAGAAGGGCCCCCTGACCGACACAAGTTCTTGTCCCTGGCTCTGTTGAATAAAAATACTATCTCAAATAATTACTCTCTCTTAAGTGTATAGTTTTTCAATATGAAGATAATACGGCTTAGTTAAATGTTTCATTGCCCTTTTTACTCATTTAGTTTTGAATCCATTGTACATCTAAACTATGAAAGAGTGGGTTAATAAAGACTTCTGCCCTTGATGATGATGATGATGATGATGATGTGCAAACACTTATAACTAAGAGGGTCAAAGATATCCAAACTTCAAACAAATCACTTAAATTGTTATGAGGTTTTTTTTTTCATTTACAAATTCACCGCTTAAAAACTATCGTAATTACTAACTAGAATTATGAGATAAAAGTGCTATTGACTGTAAGTATTAAAGTTCAACTTCTCAGAAGCAGCTTCTGAACATCATGTAGAAGTATGTCTTCTGGACTAATACATATGTAATGAGAACTATAGGTACATAGGAACACTATTAACATGCTACGAACGATTGAAAAAGAGGAACGAGAGAAGGAATCAACGGCATTCTTCTAGAATAAAACAATATATCTCCATTGCGTTTAAATAAATTCAGTAAACCATGTTATGCATAAAGAAATTGAGAAAGGGTAATCTCATCAGGAGCGTCAATCTTTTTTCTCTACTTTTCAAATTCAAATGTCGTTATTTTTTACTTCATACCTTGCACTGCATAGCTCATATCCTCAAAACTGGATCAAAATAGCATCAACTTGCAGCGCTGGACAACAATATATTGAATCATACCCTTTCTGGCCTAACTAAATACGAGCGCAATCATTGTGTAGACACCAGAAGGACAGTACAATAGGTGTATACGAAAATGTTAGCCTACCATGGCGACGGTGACTACAGTGAAATACTGGTAGTGAATATGCTCTCAAAAAATATATTTGGCTGCGGAAAACAGAAGAAAATGCTGTTCAATAGCTTCGTGTCCGCTGCTGGATAAGATGAGCAAGTTATGGTCTGCAAAACAGAGCATCAATATTCATTCGCCGCAGCATTTACCACATTAAAGTGGTATTTGCAAATATTTGGCATTCGCGTAGAAAATACTTCGTGTTGGCGGTAACATGAAATTTTAAATCAACCAAAAAAAAAATGTTTAAAAATAAAAAGAGCTTTACAACTGGTCACAGAAAATGCCAGCAGAATGTCGAGGAGAAAGTAACGCACTTGTTGCTTCACATAAAATAAATTTTATTTTACAGAGTTTTGAATCTCCATTCGATACTTAAATCCCATCGACTGACTAAAATCGCAAAAATCGATTATAAATTTGAAAATGAGTGAGCCATTTTGTTGTCTCAATATGATATACGCTAAGATTGGGACGCAAGATTTGTTTACATACTTGCAAAGAACAACCGCTCTGCTAGTACCAGCGCATGCTCTATATTACCAGTGTGATAGATATTTTCAAGATGGTTTCAAAACCCGTCAGGTGCAGTGGTGTCAATCGTTGCTGCCCACATTACACAACAGCTTTTGTAGATATAGCGCTGTATGAAATGGGACTGAATGGTTTCGTTAGGGCTATGACTGTCTAACTCCGCCAGCGCAACAACTGTGAACTGAATTGTTTAGACACGGAAATGGTGTGGCACAGCTTCATGAGACTGCCTGCAAAAACCACAATAGTAATCAACGAGAACAGCAAAAGTGTATTTTCATGCGAAAAACAAACCATATATGTTATATCATTCCCGGTAAAAGTCAATTGCATTTCTTCATCTGCCCCTCTAAAAGCAGATCAACTCCTCAAACTGACCGTGACAGTTTGTGATATCACATGCGGCTTCGTTTTAGCCGCGTGAAGAAACACAGTCTTCTATGCCCTTCGAGTACGATCGAGGTTTTACAGGTAACGGCACTTCCACGTCTCAACGCTGCGCTAAACAGGCGTTCCTCCAATAGATACATACAATCGTCGCCCAAAAGAATCCATTCGGTCCAGTTTCATATAGTGAGATTTCTGCGAAAGCTGCTGTAGAATGTGGATGGTAAAAAACTAAAAATTTATTCCTAGTGTCTGCGACGGAGCTTTTGAAAACGCATAATCTATCCAATGCAAATATAGAGGGGATGTTTCTGGCACGTATATATATAAACGACCCTTGCGTTCCGTGACGATTGTCTAGCATTAAAGCGAAAGAAAGGTAAACTCTGTTTAAATATTTTACAATTAGTAAAGTAACAGTGAGTAATTTCTCATCCATTTTCCTCTATCTACCTCACTGTCGGTGTAGTATTTCAGTTATCAAAAACATCACATCAAAAGTAAATACAACATTTTTTCTATTTTTTATAAACACTACATACAGAAAGATTCTTCTGTAACTTGTGAATCTCTGCCAGTGATTAAGAAAATTGCATTGTACCTGAATGCATTTTTTTAAACTTACGTTTTTATGACGGATTTCGACCCGTTACGAGATTGAACCAAGTACATCTGTTCAAAACTTGTCTCGAGCATGTAGGTTATCCGTACCCAATTCAGAATAATACGAACTAGGAATCCTTTACGGGGTTAGAAATAGTGCAACACAAACACTAACAAAATCGTTTTAATGATAAGTATTTACTCACTAATTGGCTTATTCATTGGCATATGTGGTCTATTTTCGATACGCAAAATACGATTGAGGTACCTGAATGCTACGAGTATTAGCTCTAACTTGGGACTGATTTTCAACTGCTAAAATAAACAGTTCACGCTTGCAATGGTAGAATAATTCAATCATAAAAAGTACTAGTAAGCATTGGGAAATGCAGGATTGAACTTTCTGCGCCTCAAAGTGTATCGGTTTACAAGCAAACGTCCGACCTGTCACGACCTGCATAATTATGCTGTCGCCTGTAGGCAAATACACTGAAAAGTGCATTCACTGGCTTCCATATCACCATCAAAAACTCGTTCTATAAGTGAAAAAAAGGCGGTGTATTTAGAAATCCATAAGCGAGCCACTCTATTTTAGCTGAGCCTGTGTCTTTCCCATAAAAAAAATATTTTTGGTTACATAAGTGTATTGAGTAAACAGAGAAATCGTACAGATGTAACCAGGAAGTAATAATGACGGGAGGGCGAGACATCACCGGACCGAAAAATCATGACGTCGCAGCTTCAGCGGCGCTCCAGCGTGTGACGTCATTGCGGACAACGCGCGCTCTAAGTTAGAAGCCAAAGCGAAGCTTTCTAACCAGTATGGCCGATATGTAACCATACATTAGCGTTTAAAATGCAACGTAGCTAGGTAACATTGTGCTGACATGGCGTAGGTATCAATAATTACATGTTACGTTTTTACAGGTATTTTCAAATTATTATTACTCCCTTCTTCTGCTCAACTTAAAGGTTCTACGTAGTCAGAGCTCAATACAAGTCTGTATTGCATTTAAGCCCAGAATTAATAGTCTTTTATCATATAATGCAGATAAGCCTGTCGTGCTGCTGAAGCAAACCCCTGGCTGAATAACTTGACTTGATAGAATAGACACGTTCTTAAAAGGCGAGTTCACACAACATTCGTATCAACTTCTTAGCTCATCTACTCGTCAGAATGTATTAGTGTACCCTAGAAATAGCAGAAAATATTACTGTTTTCTGAGTTTTAGCCCACACAATAGCTGAAGAGGCATCAGTAACTTGCCTAGTGACCCTGGCAAAAGAAACTGATTGATTGTCAACATTTTAATAACTTTATGTGGCGTACACAAAGTAGTGTTGACAATGACGCTACTAAGCATTACGACGAATAGATTATAAACTGAAAAGCGTATATTATTTGTAATGTTACTTCTCAAATCCGTTGTTTTCTTTATTTCTCTTATATGTTTCTTGTTCTTGGTGACTCTGTATTTCACATTATTTCATGAAAATGCCTGTAAAACGTCTGGATAATTGCAATTATTGGTACATGTCACCACAATATTACCTACGTTGCATTTTTAACGTTAATATACGGTTACATATCTGCCATACTGGGTAGCGTAAGCTATGCTTTGACTTCTAATTTAGAGCGCGCGTTGTCCGCAATGACGTCACAGGGTAGAGGGCGGCTCTGGCTATGATGTCACCATTTTTCGATCAGCAGATGTCAGGTCCCCCGTCATTATTCCCCCCTGGGTGTAGCTCTGCAACTTACCGCAGCGAACATGGCCAGCGAGTCGGAAGATATCCGAGATGAAAGCTTCCATTCGATTTGCTCAGGGATTTCGAACACAAAGAGAGACTTGCGCTCCTGGTTTCCGGGTTCGTCCAGGATCAGAAGGGAGAATATCTTACCGGCGTTAAGACTTTCGCCTTCGATGGCGGCTAGCTTCCTGGCAGTGGTGTTGACAAGGCTCAAGTTGTAGCGGTCATGCCTGTTACCCTGCTCAACTGAAAATATGCATATATTAAAAGTTTGTTATTTGCTTCTTTGGCGGTGATTTAATTTTTTTTTCATTTGTTTCAAACATGGTTCAAAGCTGGGTAGCTCTCCATAAAACTGAGTTACACGCCCTCCTAAGAAAAGCAGTCTTCAATAACGTAATAATCGGAGATGCATACATTGTCTGATGATCAAATGATTTCGTTAATAACACAGATGAAAACGAAACAGTATTTGGCTCACGTTCAGGTAGAGAAAAGTAAGACTACACCATGAATTTATTAGATTGGGAAGAAAGCAATGTCGCTTTTATCCTGATGACTTCTGAACCTTCATAACAACGTTTTAATTTGTAACTTTAGTGAAAATTGTGACCTCATGTCTCACGCTTCCCGAAACAATAATTAGCTATATGAGGAAGATATGACCGGTTCCAACATCAAGACGTAGATAATAACGAGAATCAACTTAAACACTATAGGCTATAGAAAAGGAGGAGGAGCTTTTGCTGCAGAAGCTGTAAGAAAAATTTGCTTTGACTTCTGGAGCAGTACTTTAAATATCGGAAATTTTCAATGCTAGTTTACTAAGTCATCATCTGTAAATTTTTCTCAAGAATTGCCACACTTAGGAAGACCAAAATAAATTGATGAGGAAGTTCCTAATGATGTAGTGAAGGCCAATCCAAAGTTCACCAGAATATCATTAGCTTATCAATTCAATACAGTTCATAACAGTATGCTTTCAAGCCTTCACAAACCGGAGAATACCCCAAAACTTGGAAAATGGCTTCTTAACAATTAATACTTTAATGGTGCCCAGGAAAGCAACAATTAACTGTCTGTGTAACTTTGCTCGCAAGGATCCAAGAGCCGCCACTCTTTCTAAGAATTATAATTCTTCCATTTTTTAAATCGTATGATTTCCCTAAAAAACTCGTAATACTACGTTTTAATTTTAATCAGGGTTTCCTGCAATATGAATTATCTTTCGCCAGTGTTCCATGAGCTCTTTTATGCACACCTTGGAAAAACAAAAAAAGAATTGTGAAGACGAATTAATAGAGCGTGGACTTTCTTGGTTTGGTCTTTGCTCTGGAACTGAGTGAGGACTTTGATTTCGGTCTGACTCTTGTCTTTCGTGTCGTGTATCATTGCAAAATATCTGTTTATCGTCTTCAGTAACAATTATTGTAACTGCAGACGATAAATAGATATTCTAAAGAAATTATGTGATTTTAAAAAAATGGTGTTATCTTCTCTCCAGCCTATTACACTGACGACATTTCACACTAGTATCCGTACAGAAAACCCGATGCATTTAAAGTTAGAGGACTGGACCTTCAGTAAGTGATGCAACTCAGTGAGCATCAATGAGTCCTGGGCTTAAGCAGCCTCGGACAAGTAACAAGTAATATTATTCACGTTGCTCTACGAGAAAAAGATCACGATGCTGTTTTTTTTCTGTTGAATCGCAATTTGAGCCGAAGAAAAAGCTAGCAGTGAATTAGCTACTTCAGCAGTGCACTGCACGTAACTGTTGAACGCAGCTCTATCTACAACTGTATCTAAATAAGAGTCAGTTAGAGTTTATTTTAAGGGTTTGAAATCTAACGTTGCTGAAAGTTAGATTAGATATCGAGCAAAAGGCTAACCAAATGGCCCATTCTCAGGGAGAAGCAGAGGCCAGGTTTTGGTACTCTCTGAACAGTTGCCGTCAACTGTTAAGTCAAGATAAGAAAATTAGGCGTATAAGGAACAAAACCACGACCAAGGAGGTGACCTGTAAGTCTGTTCACTTGCAGACAGTGAAATAAGCTTGAAAGCAAGTAAAGTTTTCAGAAAGGTTCTTCAATTCAACAAGAGAAGTCATAGCAGCATCGTAGCTGAGATTCCCTTCGTTAGTTGCATTTCAAGATTTATGAAAAAACGACGCCCATAATGATATAGTTTTACAACGCGATGCTTACCTTCAACAAGAGAAGAGAAGGCAGCGCCATCCCTGATATCTTCGTAGCTGGCTGAAGCGTGCACACTGACCACTTTTTGGTGATCTTTGGCAAGCTCGAAGAGGCTGGTGAAAGCTCGCTTATTGTCCTGTCGACCCTCTCTTACAAATGAGTGGGTCCTGTACCGACCGGCACCGAGCAGCACCTCCAGTTTGTCCACGCGGAGGGACTGGAGCCAGTCTTTTGTAGACTGCGATATACGCCGAGGCTCCCACTGCATGTCCACTGTGTAGGGAATAATGATCGAATTTAGTATGTTGACCATGAGCCACATGTCTTTCTCATTTACGAATTACTGTCACTATATATATATTTTTTTTTGTACACCTTTGCTGCACGTACTGTGGAAACTGTAGATACTTGACGGGTATGGAGAGGGTAATCCTCAAGTCTCATTATGACTTCTCTTTGAAAAGTCCTCGGCAGCCAAACGTGTGACTTCCTAACAAGAAGAATCGATAAGATCACGCAGCGATTGTCTAGGTAAAAGTAAGTTATTAGTGTGAAGTGAAAAACTGGGCAAAACTAGTCGCCTTTTTTCAACGACACAAATAATAGAAAAGCACATCCGCAAGGCATGAAATATTTTTTCCATCAGTCCAAGTCACGCCACATCAAACATAACGTTTATTCAAAAGATAATACAATACCTTTATACACTTCATCGTGATGGGAGACACAATATCAAACTTTTAAGGTGGTACTCGATGGTCGAAAGTTATTTTAGAACTTTCACTACTGTATTCGCGCATGAACTTATTTTCCTAAGCTGTTCGATGTATGCTGATGAAGTTTTTTAAGGTCAGCTGTGCAGTTACTCTCTGCAGGTATAATTTATAATATGATCAACATCATAGGCAACGCCGGATGTATTGAAACAGATAATTCCTTGACAGTGCTATTTTCTATTAGGTATTGTTATTCACTAAACAAGCCTCTGACTTCACAAATTCAATACAATAATATGGTCTAGCATCTGCCATACAATATCTAAAAGCGACCTCTTTGGTCGCTTGGTTCTCAGTATACCCTCAGTATCATCACTTTCGAAAACTGTAAAACATTTTGTTGCCTCGACATGAGTACCACCTTTTCAGATACGACAGTAACTTGGATCCATGGATATATACCGGTACCTATTTCTTATATTATATATAAGGTCAACTAATACCATGGTAAAACTTGACGTTTCGGGCCGTCTTCTCCCATCTTCAGGAACTGAAAAATTAAGTGTGAAATCTACAAAAAAATTAATTTTTTTTTTTAAAGGGATGATTTATTTTGCTTCTCTAATGGGGACAGAGATGTTAACGGTGTGAGGTGTAAAACGTCAATGGTTGGGGCAGGCTTGGAGAGGCGTAACGTGAATACTTGTACCGTCTGGCGATTAGAAAAAAGCAGCCGGGTACAGTTAATGAGAGGAGGGTTCGGAGCTAGTATAGTTGGAAGAGAAAGATCAGAAAATGACAGGTACTGTTATAGTCATTGTATTGAGGCTGGGTTTTGTTTTATGGATGTAGAGAGATTCTAACGTTGTCAGTTCTAGTTAGTTAGAAAAGTCGATGATAAAGATTTCTTCCCTGCTAATGGAATGATTATGTATGTTTTTTCTGCCTTTAGTCGGGGAGCTAAATGTCTGGGTTTGACAAGTGGAAAGTCTGTTCTACTAGATGTATCTAAAAGTTTATCAACGCAGGCTTTGTAATGTCCAGTGCTGCCAACGTACGAAGTATTGCAGCTTCTGCACCGAAATTTATCGACAACACTGGACGGACGTAAGACATGTCGAAGGTTTGTCTTTTAATTTAAAATATGAACCTAGGGTAGACATATTTTTGTAAGAAAGCCTAAAATCTATGGGTGGGATAGCTTCCAAGAGGAAAGTTCTAAGACAGTTGACTGTAGTGACGGTGGCTTTGCTGTAGTATAGGAGAAGATGCCCGGGAGAAAGCGTCCTGGGAGAAGGCGTCCCGAAACGTCAAACTTTACTCCAGGAAGCTTAGTTTAACTTTTTACATATTTCTTACTAGGCACTTTTCAAATTCAGCTATTCCTCGTAAATTTTCTTTTACACATTCGCTGTTCCAATATTTCTATAACTGAATTTTGAAAATCGTTATGCCGCCCGCTACATAAATTGAAGGTAACAGCAGGCACCACCACACAGTTACCCTAAAACGCGAACTAATTTGTTGCAAAAACCCATAATAAAAAATTAACCTTTTTATACTTAAAAGTTATGTGTTCTGAGGTCAAGACTTTCCTTCCACAATACTATTTATTTAAAGTACACCAAGGCAAAGAGTTTAATATTAAATAACAGTCGACGGAAACGCAGTTTACAGCAAGGAGACGCAGTGTACTCTTGAACCACTACCCCACTGAAAGGAACAACTCAATAATTACCGCTCTGAACCATCCGTACAGCCAACTGCAAAAATGTTCATCATTAGTCTTATCTACCTCTTCCTCCTTAAACTTAGATTTCCAGTGAACAAATCAATAGCCGCTACAATATTGAACAGATACGGACAACACGGCGTA